>JACMIG010000371.1:0-34138 GCA_014805385.1 Levipalatum texanum
CCCCTGTTTTCAGACTTTTCAGAGAAGATGTGACTAATTTAAATAAAATCGTGAAGAAGCGCCGTTTTTTTCCGATGATGAAATCACAAAAATCGATATATCTGCCCAAAGGAGGGGGGTAACTTCTGACCGAATGGCCCAAAAAACTTTTTTGGACCCACCCACATTATAAAATTTACCTCTGGTGCGGTGGCACAATAAAGTACAAAAAATTGAAAAAAAAAACAAAAATATATTTTTTTCAAAATTCGAAATAAAATCCCAGATCCACGAGATCGCCCGAACTGATAATGAAGTTTTTCTTCAAATAGCATAAGGTCATTGAAACAATCGTTATTCCCACTGGTCTCGACCTCTGCATATTTTTAAATTTAATTTTTCTTGCTTTTACAGACTCGGAAAATATCATTTTTCGTTATTATCTCTTAAGAAATAGGGTCTATCGGCATTATATGAGTGCCATTAAAAAGAGCGTTTAACACTTGTGTTTGCATAAAACTTCTGGGATTCCACGCTCTCTCGTCAGAAGTTAAAAAAATCAAATGTAAAATACGTCAAATTGACAAAAAGTCAGTTTTTCCGACTTTCTCCTATTTTTCTGCAAGGGAACTTCGACCATCCAAAATTGCGATTGTGCAGTGGGGTGGACCCTCAACAACCTCCACCACCTAGAAAGTTGCCCCGAGCAACTTCACTATCTAGATCCCTCGGAATTTCATTTTGGTCAATTTTTACATAGAACTCGTGATATTGAGTTTCGATATAGCTCTGCACATTTTCAGCAAGGCAGCGGCGTGGATTCTCGACCAGGACGAAGTCCAGCCGCTCCGCGATGGCGATTCCACGGGAGACAAGGCAGTCGATGAGGAGCTGGCGGAAGGACTCAAAGAGTGGGATGCAAGGTACTGAACGTCAGTGAAGTATCGCCCATTTCGACGATACATTTTCCTGATTTGCGTCGCTCCTCTTTTTACTCGTCGATATTTCGAATGCAAGGAAATCTACAATTGTGTTTACAGGAAGAACTCGCGGGAGACTGAGAAGGCATGGAAGGATGTCGCACGAGCCGAGGAAGAGGTCATTCGCATCCGTGGACTGAAGAACTTCTAGAATGGACAACGACAGTGCCTTCGCTTACTATCGGTGCGCCGTTTTATCTATAGAAAGGTATTCGATATTCGAATAAGCTATATATCGTGTACCATTCCTAATCTTGCACTATGATAGATAGATCGGTACTTATAATATCCGGTAGAGTATACGAGATTTATTTGGGCAATATTATAGGCAATACTAGACTAGTTTTATATTTTGTAGTAGAAATAGTACAGTTAGTTATCACACGAGTAGTGTTTATCAATGCTATTGAATGATATTCGCAATTTTTATACTAGTTGAGACTATCGCAATTCTTTTTACTAGTTGAGTTTATATCATATCTTTAGGAATAAACTGATGATTCCTCGAATTTCAAATCACTGCAAAGACCTTCGCTGCTTACAGTAATCGAGTTCGGAGACAAAATTTGTTTTCCCTTACCAGTTTCTCCTCCGCATGACGCTTATTCAACTTCTGCTTTTTGTATTCCTGGCCATTCCACGCCAAATTTATTAATTTCTGCTTTTTATAAGCCGAAAATAATTGATGGTGGGCACTTTTGCCCTCAATTAGTGGCAAGTCTGCATCGCCGCACTCGTTCCGCCAACCCGGGGCGTTTGTGTCGCGGTGGATTCGGGGTCGTTGGATCACCCCAAGTGTGCAATCGCATCTTCGCTAGACGGAGGTAATATTCCCGGAACGTGCTTTTGGCAATGTTGTGGCCCCGAAAAAATAGATCCGCGATCGCTGAGGCCATACAGCGAAGACAAAGTGCTGCACACTTGGTCGTTTGATAATGGCAGTGTGTTCTCGGGGATACTTTCCATCAGAGAAGAAGAAGAGATGCAGAGTAATGACGATCGTTGCCTGGAGAGTGCGCCTGATAACGAGAAAACAAAGACGAACCATGGCATGACAGCCTAATCCTCACGGGGCAGGAAGGATGCATGCTCTTCTCTCTTCACTCGCTTTGCTTTGCCTCGGATTACTAGCTGTTTCTGCTGACTGCCCCGCATCCTACTCCCAGTTCGCCGGAAGCGATTGCTTCAAGGTGAGACATGGCGAAGTGGATAAGCATTAGAACTACGAGATAGAACACCCGAGTTCGAATCCTCCCGATTGCAGCTCTATTCATCCTCCAAAGCATCTGCAGAGGCAGAGCTCCAATGCTCGCAGGATGGAGGACACCTGGCTTCGATCCATACTAATAGTGTTCGGATTCATCTTTGGGTATCGATCCTTGGTTCTTCAGGTGAATGAGTTCCTGCTTACTCTGATCCCGAGTGGGTCCTCGGCCTTGCTCGGATTGTATTGCAACACGACTACGACGTGCTTCTGGAACGACGCGACGCCGTTCAGCTACAATTTATTCAGTCAAGGTCTTGACACATTTCTTTGTTATCGCAGTAACCGGATGTCGCCCACGCGATGATTATTCAAATCAGCGATATCTGCGGCATGAACCTCCGTGTAGTTATGTGCATGGCAACACTCTTCCACGCTATGCTTCACATGTGCAAATCGATCGAATATTCTCAGTCTAAAATAGGGTTATGAACGGTGGGCGGAATGTGTAGTGAGCATATTTAAAGAAGGACTGGGAAGAACTTTGATTCCGTTGATTAGACTAAGACCATTAAGACACTAGATTACGGAAATTGAGAAACGTCGAGCGAAAGTGCATCGTTCCAGACAGATTCTGTAGTCAAACACATTGATTTGTATGGTCTGGAGTATGCAAACGGGCTTTTTGAAAGTTCTTCCTAGTCCCTCTTTAAGTTGCATCAACGCGTAGGGCCAACCGACTCCATGTACAAGGAGCAAAAATGTTCCTAATTAATTCCAAACCTCCCGCAGGAGTGCCAGTGCTGTCTTATGGGAACTGCGTCGTCCTCTCGACGGCGACGAAGTTGTGGAAGTCAGAGGAGTGCACGGAGCCTGTCCCCAACTTCATCTGCCATTTACCCACCAGCAATTCTGGTAGCGGTCTTTTGAATCAGAAAACGTTTCTCGAGATACCGGGCTGTTTATTTCAGCAGACTGCGGTGGCGGATACTCGACAATGGACGATGACGACTGCGTCTCGGTCAAGTCGACGGCTGCATCATGGATGGACGCTGAAAGTGTCTGCAACACTGAAGGGGCCCATCTGTTGTCGATACACAAGCAAGCGGTGGGTCTCTCCTTCGATAAATACTAAAATATCTATTATTCGAGTAGTTGAAAGTAGTTCATTTTGTATAGGAAAACGACGCAGTTGCTATCCTGGCGGGCAGTCTCGGATCGAATGTCACCGCAGTTCACATCGGTCTGCACTACGGGAGCGTGTTCGTTTTATTTCGGCTATGGATTTTTTTTGGCAAAAAAGGCCTCCAAGAACTTTTAATGCCGCCCATTAAGTTCCGGCGATTTCAACTACGAGTGGTCCGACGGAACAGCGGAAGACTATACCAACTGGGCACCGAGTTCGGGAGTAGGCTGGCACCGTCGGCACCCGGTCCCTTTCAGACTTTCCTTTTCTCCGGATCGGCGAGTGTGTCCAGTACATGATGGACTCTCCCCTCGGAGCAGAGGGACAGTGGTCTAACGAGCCCTGTGAACAGAAGCTCCCGTTCATATGCAGAAAGAATCGTACGTCTCTTGCTATCCCTCCCATTTTTCGTAATTTCCAGTGTGGTTCAAATGGGATCGACGATCTAAAAGAAAGTAATTACAGGGGGCGAAACGCCCACATTATCCCCTATGTCCTGCGACAATATGAAGCTTGAGGAGGATGCAGGATCGGTATGTAAATTTATGAGCCAATATTCCGAAGATAATTCTTCAAGATCTACTCTCCCGGATTTCCCGTCCAGTTTCCGAAAAGCACGAAGTGTGGATACCTGCTTGCCGGCACCACCGGTAGCACTGTGAGTGCCCCACCATGATTTGCCATGGAGCAGAGCTTTAGGTAACGGTACACTTCCCGACGTTCGCCCTGGATTCCGGCAGTTCCGTGACGCTGTACGACGATATCGCTATGCAGCATGTTATTACAAAGTGAGCTGAAGCGAATTTCTTAAAGGAGTCAGCGCGAAATGGTGGTTAAAGTGCTCTTTGACATGTATCTGATTGTACTTTGATCTCCTGTGTCTGATCTGGATTTCCATAATTACAGTATCCAGAGATGTTGCTCCTGCCACATTTTCAACTTTAGGAATAATACTATGCAGGCTCACGGGCAGCCATCCGATGGGTACGGATAAATACACAACGACTGGTTCGATTATGATGCTCTCGTTCCAGTCTTCCGCAGCTCCCAGTGGCCAAGGATGGCATGCGCAATGGGAATACAGTTAGTTATTTGGCAGATACCTAACAAAGCTTTCGTTCAGTTACGCCAACAGCCACGACTCCTAAAAAGATGGACTTCGTGCTTGACTAATAAAGAGTTGTGAGGCCCGGACGAATAGTGTTCATGGAAAGGCTATGGGGGTATGAACAAAAGGCTAAGTGTATGAATCACAATACGTCAAGTTTTTGAATTGACTTGTGAAGAAGTCGAAAATATGGCAGGAGTGACCGCGAATCGACAACGCCAGGCGACAGAAAAGTGTTGCTTTCGAGGGCACTCCTGTGACCTGAGGAGTGACTTCTGTGACAGACTGAGCTGGAAATAGGTGGTCGTGATTTTCAATAGCTTTCCCTCTAGCTACACTAGTTCGTTGGCCGCGTAATATCGGGGAACCAAACGTATCTGTGGTGGAGAGATTAAAAGTCCACCCGTTTTCATAGCTGGCTACAGACCCGGCACAAGCGGCTAAACACATATGGCAAGCCCTGGTGATTCACACTAGTAGCCTTGGGCACGCCTTTAACAACTTATAGCTTTGAGCACGCCTCTAAACACGGTGAATTTCCGAATGAATGGCTCTTTCCGAAGGCAGAGCCGAAAACTTTCCGCTCTTTGATGAAATAGTTTCCTCTTGCATTTAACGTATCCCCAGTCGAATAGGAAGTCGTTCAATAGTATACTATTGTGGTTATGCAAAAGTTATTCATTTTTGCGTTCCGGTCCGTCTTCTCACAGCATTTCCCGGGAAAACATTTATCGATTGATAATGAATTCCCCCGCGGGATATTCCGTGACCTCCGGCAAAAAATCGCTCGGAGTATCCCCCTGACATACCCTCTTCCCGGTGCAATGTTCCGTGAAAATGTCACTGTAAAATACTGCGATATATCGCGCGAAGATTATGAACCAGAGTTTTCTGTCCACTGTTTCTCGTTGCACACCCACAATATCAGATGCTGTGTACCGCGTTACACATCCTTCACTGCGTAGTCTTCATCGCCTGGATCGTCCTTGTCGCATGCGCCAACGGTGTCTTCTCCCCCGACCGTGATCCCTTCGATTCCCTTGAGCGGTAAGCACCGGGAGTCCTTCATCCCCGTAAATATGATATGTTAGAGGGGTGCAATTAAAATGTATGGTGTACTAAATCTCGTCTGCCTGTATAGTGCACTCCCTGTACGCAAGTGTGCGCTTTACAGGCAGGCGAGATTTACGACACCATACTTAGGGACCGCAACGTCGTTCATAAAACCTTACCGAAATGCTCGGAAATAGGCTCATCGTTTAGCCCTGGGATTGGCATTGATCATGCATTTTACCGTTTCTCGATATCTCATTGCATTGGCGAGTTACGGCTCGAAAACTAGCGCGCATCGAGTGTGGGAAAGGTGCCAAAAGGCGGGCCGCAACGCAGCCGCAACGCGGCCAATTGGGCGCGTCGCAGGCGTAAATGAGTTCGTTTCACGCGATTCAAAAGTGCAACTCGTGCACTGCACCAAATTTGTCGATCAAGGGCTCATTTTGATCCTTGTTAAATGCTCTATCGAACGCTGGGGCGCCAAATTCTGCCCTGAGCTCGTGGAATTAGCCCCACCTCCATTTCGATTAGGCGCTCCAACATATCGAAGTTTATAATTATTTTTTCTATACAACTTCCTTTCGAGTTTGGCGCACTTCGAGCTTGTGTAGAATTGAACAAGCTCCAAAATGAGCACTTGATCGACACATTTGGTTCAGTATGCGCCTTGCACTTTCAATCGGCCGCTTTTTGACGATTTCATGTCCACCCCAAAGTGGGCGGAGCTTGCGGCCCCTAACCATACTTTTGATTGCACCCTTCTTATATCCCAGGTATGGTTGGTGGGGAACGGTGCCACTATACATCCTACGGATTTTATCCTTTCTCGTCCTCCCTCAGTCCCTCTTCAACTTCTTTGGCCTCATACTCTTCAACGCATTCCGGGAAAAGGTTTATTTTTATACCTTCGAACTGGCGCGCTTTTACATCTTTTCTTATTCTTGAGGTCTCCCTCAAGTCGGATACCAAGAAGGCCCCATTCATCAGCTTTCGTGTTGTGATCAGAGGACTCTATTGTCAAGTGCCCAAGCAATTCTAAATTATCGATCGGGAGGCATAACGTCAGGTTCCTGTATCTCTGCGTTATCAAAAAGTTTGTCGCTCAAATTTTGCAGGCTTCGGTTGGAATCCAGGTCCAACTGGAATGCAAAATTTCAGCTTCGTAGCCCTTTTTGTTCCGGAGATACAGGAGGGGACTATGAGATAAACACAGTGTCGCGGAACGGGAAATTAGAATTGCTTGGGCTCTAGACAATACCCACGACTAGTCAAGGTTTTATGTTAGGGGCTTTAATCTGATCCAATCTGATGTCTGACTTACTCATATTCCGTCTCGAAATGTGAGTTCCTCACATTTGTCTGGTCAAATTTGCCCGGACGTCCGGTTCAAATGTGAGTAACTCACAATTCGAGACGGAATATGAGTAAATAAGACTTCAGATTATATCACATTACACCCCCTATTTTACATTGTTCATTCCTCAAAAACAGAAGGACCAAAAAATTTCACGCTTGTATTGGGCTCTGGAAAGATAGCAGCGTTTTAAATCATTTGCAGGAGAACTTGACGTTGAACATGGAAGCATGCAGAAGGGCAGGGATCTACAACTTCAAATTCGAGGTTAGATAGTTTGATGTGAAATGAGCCATGAATCGACACCACAGGTCGTCACCGATAACGCACTCGGTCTGGAGCTGAATTACAAAGTTCGAGAGATCGTCGTTCCTGCTTCATACACGTCAGTTTACTCGTTATCCCTGGCATATGCAGAATATTGATTAATCTACTGCTCATCCGCGAGAGAGTGAAAACGAGTGAAAACTTATCTACAACACATTTCTCATAACCATTGCGTTCTAAACTAATTATTCTTCAATTTGTTTATGTTTAAAGAAGGACCGGCAGCAACTTTGATCTACGGGTAGACTGAGGTAGACAAGGTTGGAATGTCGCAAACTGAGTGCATACTGTATGCCCCCGATCAGCGCGCAGTTCATGCGGAGTATTCTGACTCTGTTTGTGATTTCATAAATTTACTTTTACTACCGTGTCTACCTCAGTCTACCCGTTGATGAAGGTTGCTGCGGGTCCTTCTTTAAACAACAAAACGCGCGTTCACAAGATGTCAGAGCCAAAGATTTAGGCCAAAGAGTGGAGCACGATTCAAGGCGCGCGCACTGCAGTTCTGCCTCGAGGATGAGGTCAACCAGCTCAAAGTTTGTTCCACTCCTAAGCCAATGATGGGGGTTATAAACAAGTATTTTCGGCAGAAAGATCGTTCCGGAGAATACGGTCTTCGCGCTGCTTGATTTCAGTGTTGCATTTGTTCAATGCACTTTTCGCCCGTTACGACTAATTGACAGAGTATTTTGCAATGGGCGGTGAACGTAATCTCCGAAACGTTTTTTTCCGCCGACAATACGCGCCATATGTAGGATTCGCCATATGTAGGATTCGCCAAATGTAGGATACGCAATGTGTAGGATTCGGATTGGATCGTTCATCTCGACGAGGAGACACTTCTAACCGCCAATTCCATCTACGGCATCCTCAATTTCTGCCCGGACGGTCGCCGTCAGTTCGGGCAGGGGGCGATAACGTAAGCCAATGGAGAAATCGTCAATTGGCTGACGACGCTGTGTGATGGATAGAGGTATATACTCAAAAATATCATTTCAGCAATTTTCATAATCTTTTACATCCACCACTGAACAATAATGCATGACTAAAATTAGCAAATACGTTACTTGCAGAGTTGCCGAAGACATGGGAAAGATTCGTCTGCAGTTGAGGCTTTTCCGCAAGCCTCTTTTCGGTTGGAAGGGATCATTTGTGGTCACGCAGGTACCAATAAATAAAGCATAGGCTCCAAAAAACCATTAGATTTTAGAACAGGAATCATGGAAATAATATGAATCTTTGCAATGGAATTAAACGAATTCTACGATTAATCGATTTTCACCGTTGACAGGTGCGTGCCGAGCGAGCAGTGTCCTTCGACCACGGGATAGACGGTTCCATCGCCGAGGACACATACTTTGGCCTGGTGGCCATGCAAAAAGGCTACACTTTCGACTTCATCGAGGGCGAGATGCTGGAAAAGAGTCCATTCACACTCGCCGATTTTCTCCAGCAACGAAAGCGGTGGCTCCAGGGCTTCATGGTAACTGCCCACTCCTCCGCCATTGCCTTCCACTGCAGGGCAAGGTATTGGTTCGCACCACAGAACATGGATACTGTCGGTCCTACCTGCGAATTAAAACATTGGAGCACATCGAGATCGCTTAGACACGGTTATAGAGGCGTTTCTAAGCGATCTTGATGCTCTCCAATTTTTCAGCGAAAGTGTGCATGCGGAAAGATTTACAATTTCTGTGGTGCGAACCAATATCACATTCGAATCAAACTTCCCGAACAAAACTGATAAAATGAATATGCTGGGATTAAAATCAGATACTGCTAGCCCTCTCCCTCTACTCACGGATCGTTTTGCCCTTCACGACCCTCCAGATCGTCATCAAGCCCTTCTTTCCTCTACCAAAGTATGCAGTCACCTCATAATAGCGTATATCGGCCCTGCTGCGGTTAAGAAATTTCGTCGTTGAATCAGAGTTCTGGGTGATGGATCTCCATGTGGCACACTGCCCTCCTGGCTTTGTCCAGGATGCCTTAATCGGTAGTTTGGCTGCTTGAATCATCATGCTTTCTCATGAAAAAATCAGAAGATAAGTGTGATGAGGGAAGATAGAGAGAGAGCTGTGTTTGAGGTGCGTGGTGACGGACGCGTTTCTCGCTATCATTGCTGCCACCAACATCTACCTCTACGTCTACGGGATCGTCAAGAGCCTCTCCTTCCGATATTCATGCTCGAAAGGCGGACGGTGGAAGAATGCTTGGAGGTTCCCCGTGTATACCCTGGGTGCCTGTTTGGCCTCCCCCGTCGATCTCATCCTCGAGGAATTTATTTATTTTATGTATTTTATCTTCTCCACCCGATTAAGGAATGAGTAAGAGTAAAGTTCTTGTGGATAAAATGCACTATAGATTGAGTCTGGTTTGATTTCCATAGTGATCGTAATCTGAAATGTTGCTCCAACGCCTTATTTAAAGGAAAACCTCTCACAATCAGATTACTTATTAATGTCAAGATCAGACACAGGCGTAAGTGCATTTTGTCCAAAGTTTCCGCAGTCTTGCTCCTTTCTGCTTCCTCGAAAACAAATATTGCAGAACATAGCTGTTCTCCTTGGTCTTTGGGGCGACAAGAGGAAATTTTTTATTGTCCAGAAAGAACGTCCAACAAAGTCCAGCAGTGATCAAACTGAATCTCAGCACCCCGTAACACTCAGCATTCTCTCTTCCAATTCCTCCCCTTCATAACTGTTCGCAAATGAATGCATTCGATAGACATTTTTCTTTAATCTATTTTCCAAAGATGTTTACGTTTTTCGATGTCTTTCGATCACTAATGCTTTTCTCATATCTACTACGTGTTTAGAAAGTTCATAGAATCTCGATGTTAAATTTACGGGAATATCCAAATAATCCGATGCCCATTTTCTTACTTTATTTGAATTATCGGCAATGAGAAAAATATTTTCTCGTATCAAGATATCATTTTTGATCTCCTTGTGAATCAGCAGGGTGAAAGTTCGAATAAATAACCCGTGACAGGGCACCCTCTTCCCGGACGCATAACAAGCATAATATGTACCGTGGAAATGTCATATTGAAGTAATCGTAACACTGCCGAACCTTGAAGTGCTATGAAAACTAGCGGGCTACTTCAGCTCCAATTTTTTCACACTTTTGGACGTGGTGAATGGTCCGGTGTCCTCGCGGCCGGGAAATTTTGAAATATAGAATCTACCAAAATTGTTCTATTACGCCTTCTTTAAAGAAGGTCTGGCAGCAACTTTCGAGTTTGAGATTTTGTGTGCATCGGAATCTTCTCTTCAAGATGAGCAATTTGTTACCTTTCTTGCCTCTGTAGCTTTCTTCTACCCCCGAGATACGCCCTTTCAAATTTGTGCGCATTGAATACGGTACCATTGAGCAATTCGGTCTGCGCGGCTAGTTAGGCACCATGTTAGATCAGAATCGGCCGGGACATGGTCAGTCTGCATATAGCAATTTATTTGAAATCAAAATCTAGTAAAACAATCGCTTGATATAAGGAATTCCGTTTCAGAAATCTGTAGAATAGGCGAGCGCGCTGTCGTAATTGTCTTAATCTATTCCACGGATTCGAGGTTGGTGATAGACGATGAGTTCATGGCGCGCCTTGGAGCAACTGTAAATCGCTGAGGAAAGCATCGCGCCTTCGAGAGCAGTCCTAGGACCTGAGCGGTTATATTATTTTCAAAGTTCGTGGAGAACATCTGAATTTCCGCTGATTGAACCATGTTTTCATTGAATCGTTATTGACACAAACCTTCAATTTTATATCTCTTGGCGCTATAGGAAGAGCACCTGTTTCCTGAAGGGAGCATGCACCACAAGCGTCAACATTCAAGTCATCGTCCCGTGGATACCCACGAAGTACATGATGAGTGCTCCGATGACTGAAATTTATTCCTTTTTGCAGAACTGCGAAATAATTTCCGCTAACCATCAAAACATTGATCACTATCTATACTCGATTTCTGCAAATGCGTAGCATGATTATCATGCACAAGAGCGAACTATTTGTCTTGAATTGGCTCCCTCCGAAGACTCCGACTATAATAATGGAGAAGTCCGGCACGTACATGAAGACCATGGGGACGAAGGCCTGTAATTTAGCCGATGAGGATCCCTGAAGGAGTGCGGAATGCTGACCTGAATGATCAGCTGAACTGAATAATTGAAATGCATATCTCGCGTAGTGGCACTTATCGAGTTCTTGAAGCGATGCAATACCCTTCAAGTTACCGTGGTTGCGGATTTTAATCCAGGGAGCTACCAAAGAATCTTGGCGATGCAAATAGCGGAACATCCAATGAGAAACATCATTCCCAGAACGACAATGACCATGAAAAACCGGAGGCCAGGATGAATGTTGAAATCATAGATCAGCATTGCAGGGTCTGATGCGAGACCGACGAGTTGTGGATAGTGTTAAAGAATTCGGAGGATGCGACAGGAAAGGATGAATACCTTCATTAGGTAAGCCCTCTGTTCACCCTCGCTCATAACATGCATGAATGGCCAGTAGGAACAGATGATGACAGCAGCTCCAATGTGCCAGAATGTGGTGAATTGCTTCTGGAAGGTTCGGCGAGAGTTAACATGAGAGGGGAACAATACCCAATACACGATAAAGAGATTGTTGGGGTAGAAATTAGAGCGAAGCGCTCGATCTCGGTAGCAGAATCCATCCAGCACAGCACACAACGATAAGGAAACGATAAACATCCAAGCGAACTGAATGTATTCTTACTTTTGTTATTGGTTCTGTTCTCTTTCTATATTTCAGACAATACTTCTCGGAACTTACAATTAGTCTTACCATGAGGAAATGACTTTCGACCTTGCTTGCGACTAATGCTGTATTCATGCACGTTCCTGTGAAAATGTACTCGGCAGAAAATGTAGAACACATACCTGCCCACAACGGAAGATAAAAGACCGGGTGACAGAGCTGCATCAGAAAATCGGGTATCGCTGATGTGACAACCAGTTAAATCAGGCAAAATCGGTAGGTCTTCAGGTTGGAGGAGATCGGCATATGAGCAAATACAGTGCTAGGCTGGTGAAAAAGAGGTTGGTACAGGTAGAGATGTTGTAGTACCTATAGAACAGTAGCTTCATCCTGTTCTTCCGAATCTATGATCCAAAACGAATTGACTTACACAAGCAGCGGACGTTCGTATTCTTTGACAATAATAAAGTCGCTGCCGTTGATCATGAGAAGGCAGGTATGGCAGTCCTTGAAGAGTAGAAGACACTGGGCACAGGTAATTCCCAGTTTTCGATGCCTCCATTCAGATTACAGCCTGCCATTGCACAATTTCTTGGTCGAGCACTACAATCAGTCGGTCCTCTCGGAATTCCGACGACAAGACAATATATACGACGTTCTCAGAGCGATCCCCGGAATCTTTAGAACCTCTATGGAGCCGTAAAGGTGTCCTCCCATCTCCTTTACTAAGGCCATCTCGCCCCCAAGAGGTGTTAGTCGCGCACGCTCTCGAGTCAGATGAGAGTAGGCGCGTCAAGGGAGAGTGGAACCTTGAGTTGACCTCGCTGTTTCCGTATTATCTCCTCCATTGTGAGCGTCGGGAATTCGCACGACTTTCTTGATCTCGTCAGGCAATACTCGAATAGATGACCACTGCTCATGAGAACCCCTGACATGAGACTGTACTGACCTCTCTCTCTCTCTCTTCCCCTTCGACCTTGTCCTCAAACCCCGGCCGTCTCGGCTGTCTCCAAAGGGGAGGGGGAGTACCTTTGGAAGACGGTGCGAGAATGCGCCGCGTTCAAATAGACCCCAGACAGGGAGAGGACGAGAGCGCGGCTCCCTTTCCCTAGAGAATCGTTCCTCGCTCACCTTCCTTCCTTCACTCGGGTTCCGGCCTCCTCTCTTTCCCCTTCCCGTACTTCGATCACCCCTTCAGCCGTGTATCAATTACCATTACGACTTTACGATCGTGTACGCCAGAGCTTTCTCATCCCATCTCTTCTGATCCATGCCGAGCTCGGTTTGTTGCGCTCTTTGGTCCCATTTCCAACAGAGGAAGCGCTAGGGAGAGTAGATTCCCAAAGATTGTCGATCGGCACGGGAATTAAAATTAGTTGCCCGCGCATCAACAGCAGTAAAAGTGTGTGCGCCCTTTCGCAACATTTGTGCGCTGTCGACCTGTCAATTGCGGGGCCAATCCCCTTGTGAACTAGCGGAGAGGATTGGTGCTGGAAATCCGCTTGAATGCTCTGCTATGGGCTCTTGACAGTTTCGTGTCGCCTCTGTACTACTAATGGGGCTCTGTAGTGACAGCTCGCCTGGCGGGCGGCACTATGTCAATAGTGCCCCCCTGCCGGTCGTCATTGATCGCGTAGGAGGGGAATGTGATTGCATTCGGGATTCCTTGTGAAGTGATCCAGAATAGATCTGAATGGGCGGAGAGAGGTGCTGGTCATTTCACCCCTCTTGTAAGGGGACGAACGCTATTGACCCTCGCGTTTTATGGCCCCCTGATAGCCGTGGCTCGTGGTTCCCCATTAGGTACCCGAATTCCTACTTTTTGTCAGCTGAATTCTGTCAACCTACATGTGATATTGTTTACAATAACACAAGATGTATTGTTATGGTACAGGGTCTTTCTCGGGTGTTCGTGAAGTTCCTGGTTCCGAACGGCTTAGGAGGTGTGGTGAATTCACCAGCTGATAGTGAAGGGGTGTGGAGGTGTGATGGCTCTAGATAGTCAGGCTATCAATAGAGAAGAAGACGCCCTAAGGGTCACGGGGGGTTCTTCTCCTTCTTCTTCCTTCGTTCCATGCTTTTCTCCCCTTTCCGAGGTGTTGTTTGTGTGCATCGATCGGCGAGGATCGGCGATTTCCTTCCCCCCTTTCACCCCCTTCTCGTCGCTTGTCAAACATCCCCCAGTCTCCTCGCAGAGGAAATGGATCTTCGCCCTGTTTCGGAGGGAGCTATTGTTTTTGACATTGGATCATTCGTAAGAGCTCCAGCATGAGCTTTTTCGTTTGCGATGTGTTTATTGCCATTTCTTCGGTTTGCTATGCTGATTAGTCCTTCAAAAACATTCTTCGTGTAGATATACTTCAGCCATCATCACATAGTCTGCTTGCCTCTGCAACCCTTCAGTCAGCAGTGCGCCTGTATTCCGTTCGACTTAGCCTTACTGTGCACGGGGGGAGTGAGTTCGACGGAGTCACGTTCCTTCGCAGATTCTTGCACCAGTCCATCCTGAAATAGTCTCCCACAGGGGGTGCAATACAGAAGCGACACAGCTTCGCCACCACACTGGAGCCTCTGCAGATAAGTTCATTCCGGAGCAGAGAAATAGAGAAGAATGTCAGCTGTAAAAAGACATTGCATCGTTTTGCTTGTGGTACATTTCTGAGTAAACGAATAGAACGTTCGCAACGCCTTACTTTTTGCACTGATAGTGAGCTCCCTGCGAAAACGTTATGGCAATTAGGCATTCCGCCGAGTCTCATCCATCACTTTTGTCTGATCTTGCAGAAATGCACAGAGCGCACTTCCACTCATCAAGCATGCCGAAAGTTCAGCGTGATTAGCCCCTCTGGCTTCTCTCGCTTCTCTCAAAATCCCGTCAACTGTGATCTTTCGAGAATCACTCTGGCCTAATCGGTCATTCCGTGCTCAAGGTTGTACCTGCCTCCACCCCTCTTGAGCTAACTACTTTGCGATTTCATGCTCGTTCCGGCGTAATAGGGATTAGCCTTTAGCAGCGCCGGGACAAGACCTTGATCTACCCAGCCTATAAGAAAGAGTGGGCCCTTAGCATTATGCGGTTGCGCCCATTAAGCTTCACTGCGTGTGTCGTTCTGTGTCCAGAGGGTAGTCCATCACTGCGCCGCGGTGGGTACGTACCAACCTCCTCCGTGGGGGAACCGGTCGGTTCAGTGCTATTATCTTTGAGTCGGACAGACTCACTCCCACTCCTTCTCATGAGAAGGAGTTCTTTTGCGACGGATTGACCCACATTGAAGAGAACGCGTTCTGTGTTGATGAAGTGCCCCTCTGTTGATTTCTCCCTTTTCACGTATCTTATTCAAAGAACCGGACGGTACGCGAGGTCTTGGTTTTCAGGATCAGGAAAGGGAGCTGAAATTCTTATAGTATTTGGGGTGCAGAACTATAGGTCGGGCTGTGAAATTAGTCATCACCGCAAAATATCCCCGATTAGTTCCGTGTAGTACTTCGAGTGGTGTTCGCGCAATTCGCTCAATTATCTTCTCACATGTGCATACAACCAACTCCGTTCGTAAACCGTGACATTTTCTCGAGTTTAGAGCTCAAACACGCTCTCGATTCTAAGTGCACGAGGAACGCGGTGTTCAGTTTGCCTTTAGCACGCTCTCATGATTCCCTGCGTCATCCTTCTTCGTTCTCGCTCTGTTCCATGATAGCGTTGCTCTTCCTTATGAATCAATACGGGAACGCGGGACGACGTTCTCCCTTTCTAATGTATTTCCCGCTTGTTTGCTTTGACTCGATGCGATCAACGCATCTTCTCTTCGATCCGGGGATATTTCGAGGAGAAAGCACAAAGTTGAGTGGATCGAGATCCTCTGAATGGCGTTCCACCATTCTTCATCTTTCTGTAGTGGAATACGCATCCTGTTCTTGGCCTGTCTTACATCATTTCATCCGCGTCGCAGCTCATTAACGATGGAACAGGTCAAAGAGGTTTAGCCACATCAAGCGTAGTCGTAGGGGAATGTTGAACATCGCTACGCTTTTCGTTAACACTTCTCGAAAACACCTTTCGTGACGTTGTTTCTACTCTTTGCTACTATGCATTTGTAGGAGAAGAAGAAGAAGAAGGTCTTTGTACTCTAGTCATTGTTCTCGGGCGATGCCACTCGTGGCGGAGTCGGAGGACGAATCGACGTCCCTCATGAAGAGCTTCGACGATCCCGTCAGCGAAATGCTCGCCCTGCGCGAGGAGAAGGGAGCGCTCGAGGTTCGTTTCTCAGTCCAACGAAACAAAATATCTTTTGAGAGTCCATTGTAGTGAAGTTGTTTTAGTGATGCATCATGAAACTATAGCAAAGCAGTTCGAATTGATTCCTTATTGCTGAAGAATAGATCAGAATGAGGAGACGATAATTTCAGGAACGCGTCCGCATGCTGGAGCGCGACCTTCGTGTTGAACGGGAAGAACGACGGCGACGCGAAGCGGAAGCTTCTATCGAGCACGACCGAGAAAGCAGCGAATCCGAACGTCGATGGATGGAACAGGTTCGAATTGGGGACTCTTGTGAACGAGCATCACTGAACCGTGTTCTTCTGCATGCATTAGGAAGAACCACGTGATGCAGCGCAAAATGAACAACCCTGGCTTTACAGGTTCGAGCTCTGCGCGAGGAGCGAGACCGCCTCCAGGGCGAGTTGCTCATCCTCGAGGAGAGCATGGATGGAGTGGCTGCAGAGGTCAATCGGTACGTCGAACGCTCATAATTTGGATACCATAAAATGAAGTCATCGCCGCGCTACGAGCTGTGAACAATTGAAATGATTTTCTTGTGAGAAGTTCCTCCTTCTTCTAAATGCAAGTGATAATCGTTTCCTCATGCAGAGCGGTCGCGTCGCGCTACGAAGTCGAGCACCGCAATGAGAGTCTCCAGATAAAGCTGGACGATCTCGTCAAGGATTACGAGGACACCATGCAGGTTGGTGTTCGCAAAAGTTTTCATGTTGTATCGGTGTAGGAATAGCTGCTGATAATAGTCGCACAGTAAAAGTTGATCCCTTCAGGAGCGTTCAACGGTTCTCGAGGAGAACAATCGTCTTTCGGAGGACAGGGACAAGTTGCGCTCTTCGGTGAAGCAGCTCTCGGCCGCCCTGCACAACCGCCAATCCGAGGAGACCGCCCAGATCCACGCACTGAATGCCAAGCTCGAGAACGCGAGGAGGATGCTCAATGGTACCATTCGTCGCACTTCGCGATCTAAAATCATTCCAGAAGCCACGCGCCGCTCCAAGAACTTTGAGGAGCTCAAGGAGCTCCAGGATCGCCTGGCGTACTCGGAGGTAACGCATTGGTGTTTTCTGAAAAGGTATTAGGCTACTCGAAAAAGCGAGCAAAAATGCAAAGTTTGCAAACTGTAATAAGAGTTACCGAACGATAATTACAGCGTGAACGGGAAGAAGCCCTTCGCCTTCTATCTGAGACGCGAGCAGCTTCTCCTGGCCCTGGTAACGAGGACGGCGGCGGTGGTGCCGCGATCGTCGATCACTGGTCCACTCACGCCTTCAGCGTCGCCTTGGTGAGTTCGATAGCTCAATGGTTCGGCGACCGAGTCCTGAGAAGGTAGTCGACTCCATGCTGAGACAAACTGATATTTGCAGCAAATCAAAGGGAACCTTGGCATTGTCCTGGAGGGCGGAAGCAGCGAGGGCTCACGTAGGCACCTTCCCATCTATGTGAAAGAGATCCTGACTGGATCGCCACTGGAATCGTTCCTGAGGTGATGACGATCGGTACGGGGGGCCAACTGAAAGTTAAAGACGCCTCGATCACATCGTCATGGTCAACGACATCGATGTCAGCGAGATGGACGTCCGTTCAGTCGTCGACATATTGAGGTTGGTGTGCAGAAGATAAACGCCGGAAATTGTATCCTCGGATGAAAAAGGACGGACTCACGTTTCCGTCCCTTTTGGCCGCGTCAATCTTTGCACGCATGTCAAAGTGTCTTGAAAATGTGCTCGCGAATAGGCGGCGACACGTGCTTTGACATGCATAGAAGCTTCGGCAAAATCATTTCGCCCCCTTCAGGAACAGCCACAACCTCAAGATGGTGGTGCGACGTCGGACATCGCTGCACCGCGTCGTGCAGCTCCCTATGAAGAGCGGTACGATTAATCAATAAATCGACTTGATGATCTATCGAAATGTCGATGATTCAGAAGCCGGCCTGGAGCTGTCGACTGGCGTCTTCGTCAATCGACTGGAGAAGGGAGGAAGTGCCGATCGAGCGGGAATTCGCCTCGGTAACCGACTAATCTACGTCAATGCCGTTCCAGTCTACGATGCCAAGCACGCCGAGGAGCTGCTGAGGAAGGAGGGTGAGGGATTTTCCTAAATTTGATCTACTATTTTGAAGCTCGAAAATTGATTTTTTTTTCAAATAGATGCGTATGTCGCCCTTGCACTGGGTGGAAGACCTCGATCATTGTATTTGCCATTTTCAGCCTCCCTCTCCAACAACGGTACAGTGACACTGTGCTTCCTGAACGGGGCGCAGAGAAACACGAGCCTCGCTGGACTCAGTTCCTCGTCGACGGGAGGAGGCAGCATCGGCAAGCAAAAGACGCTCCTTTCAAAGGTTTCCAGTCTACGAAATTGGGCCACCAATCGGAGCGAAACCAAACGCATCCACCGTGTCCAATGTGCCTAGACAAATTCACCAAAGCGTGCAAATCGATATCTGATGAAATTGAAAATAAAATCCAGGTGCACGAGAAGCTGTTCCGTCGCAATGGCTCGGCCTCATCTGCCTCTTCGTCGTCGACGTCGGCAGCGACGCAATCGGACAAATCCTCGCACGTCGTCGTTGCGCGGGCCAATATCGACGAAGGGTCCTCTCGAGGTGAGAGATACAAAATCACAAATTGAAACGGAAATGACATTCGAGTCTTTGAGGTGACACACTTCGCAGTGAGGATCTAAATGAAAGTTGTGCTCGCTTATTGAAATGGTTGGTAGGGAAAGCATGTGTGCTTTCTATGGGATACAACTGTAGCTTGTGTTTGGTACTGTTTGACTCTTTTCTTCTCGAGCTCCCAACGGCATCCAATACCCTGTGACAGGACAACGTGGGGAATTCGAAAATGCCATTTTAACAATAACATCTCCGCTAGGTTTATTGAGACGAATTGTTCAGGCCAACCTAGAATTGCGGATATCCGAAGTCGATGGAAGATATAAGAAGGCCGGATTTCCGTGTCTTCACAGAAATCTCGGGGATTCCTGCACGATTTTGGCTCAGCAATCCCAATCCCCGCTATATTTAGATTACGCCGTCGTATTTCTCCCATCGACTGCGGATATCCGCAATTCTAGACTGCCCAGAACTATCCGTTTCGACGACCCTAATCTCCACTACAGGCCCCGACATGTTCGTACGCCACGGCTCCCTCCGCCTGCCGACGGTGACTCCTCCACACGGGCACACGTCCCAATTCATGCGGACGGGATCGCTGCGAGCACCCCAAGGAAGCCACGACCGCACCAAGATCATCGAATCGCTCGATCGATACCTCCAGGGACACTCCAGGTAATTACGAATAACAAAGCCGTGGTATCGATTGCTTTTTCAATTAATGTTTTCCCCTAATTCAGAATTTAGGGGAATATCGAATGTGTACGAAAGATTGAAACAATGTACGGGTTTTATTTAGATTCCCTCCCCATAATACTTAAAGCATTCTTGTGAGCTAGCAAGTAATACTGTGGAGATCACCAAATATTGCCTGGAAAGGTCATTATTCTCACGCACGCCGTCCAACTGACTCGTTTCCCGACCACTTGCAAAGGAGATAGCGAACGAAGAAGACTGCGACCACGAAGACAGCCAGGGCGCCGAGGCCTGTAAGAGGGATTGAAGCGTCGACGCTGAACATTCAGGGCAGGAACTTCTGCAATATTCAAATAAGCTCTCTTACCGATAGCGATCCAGACGAGTTCGCTTGTGGCGGAAGACGAGGAGTTATTAGAATAGGGGTCCGGATTCACGATAGCGACCATGGCTGCAGTTATTGTCGGCGGCATGAACGTTACGGACAATACGGTCATCGCCCTGCGATCTCTCTCCACTGTTCTCTCGTTTATCTAAACGCCAGACAACGAGAGAATAGTAGAGAGAGCGTAGAGAGAGTAGAGAGGCGATGAGCGTATTGTCCGGAACGTTCATTCCGCCGACAATAGAATAGATACAGTACGAAAAAAGCGATGAGTATCCGGAGCTTTCCGGAGAGTGAGGGTGGAGGCACGGATGGATACGCAAAGTGGCCGTAAAGCACGAATCCGAAGTCATCCATGACTACGCGCTTCCCCCCGTTTCTCCCAGCGGAATCCGCAATTTCTCTCTAACGTGATGGATACAGCAGTGGAAGGAAAAGGTAGACCACAGAACCGATTTCACCCCGGGGGAACGGAAATTCACATTTTTCATTTCCACCAAAGCACGGAAAAACTGCGCATAATGTTCTGTCAAAAAGAGGCGATTTTCCAGAGTGAAATATTCGTCGGATAGAAGGAAAAAGGGGGAATGTGATTTCCGTACTAAGCGGCACGATTATGCGCCCGGCCAGTACATTCAACGTGACAGTAGTCTGAGACGCTGAAGATGCCCTGTCCTTCTCCAATGGAAAGTCCTTGCAGCTTCAGTCGGGCCTCTCCGCTAACGGCACCTGCTTCGGATGCGGGGACGTGGCCAAAGTCCCTGGACACGACGTCATCCGCCGCTCCGCCTGACCACCTCGTTCGTCGGCGGGGCATCGTCCGACCATCAGTGTTCCCCGTCTTCTCAGCCCCACCACCGCCTCCTATTGAGAACCTGAGGTAGGAAATACTGAAATATTGACTTTGTAATGTTGTGGGATCGTACTGCATTTGTCTCAGCATCGCGTGCAAAAAGAAGGAGATGGGGACAGGCGAATACAAAATCAATCAGAGACCGCCGCTGCTCGTGTTCCTCTCCAACCGGATGGGCGCCGGGCACGTCGGGTTCCTCGAATGCCGTGGATGTCCGCGCATCCTATACGCCGTCGCCCGTCCCTTCTTCACTAGCCGGTCATCGCATGAGCACTTACAGGTATTGCCGGCGAATTCAACCATACGGATTGTACCCTCATCGCCCTACGATCTCTCTCCACTGTTCTCTCGTTTCTCTAATCGCCGGACAAATTGGAGATACGAGAGAACTGGAGAGAGAGATCGTAGGGCGATGAGCGGACATTCCGTAAGGTTAATTCCGCCGACAAAATACGTGGCAAAGATCATTGTCCTCAAATTATCTGTGTAACGACTTTTTTCCGGCGATTATGTTTCCCAGTGCATCTTGAACATCGGATTGCAGTCCCGCCCTCCCACAGCCTCCACCCTACCCGGGCCCGCGATACGGCGACGACTCAATGTCGTCCATCGTCTCCTCCACCAACTCCGTTCCTCAGCATAGCGTCAACTCTACCCTCAATCGAAGTTCCCGCGCACAACCAAATAACTGTACGTTTCCTTTCGATACTTTCTGAACCGTCTCTTAATAATTTACAAGCACGTGTAAACAGTATGTATCCATTATTTTCAGCGCCGACCGAGTCAGAAGCCGAAGTAAGGCGAGTGTGTCTTTCCAAAGCTGACTCGCAGTTTGCCTCTGAATTCGGTATCGACCTCGAAAACGGGGCTGACGGTGGCGTCTATATTGCTCACGTGCATGGTACGCGGACGAGAACCAACGACGGCGTGCAGCGAGGAGATCGAGTCCTCGATGTAAGGAAACTTACTGCGTTTAGCGAGATGTTCATCAAAATACTATCAAAACACAGATGTATTCTTACTTCTTTTAGATCGGCGGCATCAACATGCGTTCTGCTGACAAGGCTGCAGCCACGCGCGTCCTCAATCAGTTCCACGCCAGCCAGGACGAGGTTGGTTCTTCCCCCCTCTCTAAACAAAGCAATGCGGTTCCGTCCAGGTCACTATGACAGTCTCCGCCAGGAACAGTGGCTGCGGACTTCCGGCATTCTGGGCCACGATCCCTCGCTCTGAGCTCAAGCTATGTGGAGGCAATGCTGTTGGGATTCTGACCGAGTCGTCTGTCGGTGACCTACTGGTAAGGATCTGATAACTTGGTGATTACAGTAATTCCTTTTCAGAGCGGCGATCGCATACTGGAGCTGGACGGGTTCGATGCCCGCAGGGCAACGCTCGAAGAGGCCCTGACGGCACTGGCGACGGGGCGCGCGGATACGGTATGAGGAAACGTCTGATCATTCAATGATGCGTCTCCCAGGTCGACGTGCTCGCGGAGCGCGGCTCCGATGGATTGGAGAGACTGCGATCGGGAGACGACGGCGATGCCTTCTACGTCCGAATGAACGCCGATCGAATCGGCGAGACGAATGATGAGCTCGATGTCAAGCAGGTATGCGTTACTTCAGTGATCCAACCGAACATTGCGGGGAGTCTATACTATGATAGTTAGGATTAAAAGAATATTGGCTCGTAATATTACCGATCCTCCAGGGAGAGATCGTCTACGTCGACAACACGGTCTTCATGGGACAGCGCGGGCGGTGGCGAGCATGGAGGGTCGATCGCGAGGGGAGGTATGGCGTCAACGCTGAGTATTCTAACGATTTCGAACTACAGACAGCGCCAATGCGGCATAATCCCGTCCGGAGCAGCGGTAGAGATGGCCGAAGCGCGATCACGCCGAGCGGCAACGACGAAACAAACTGGAGTGCCCCGACCTCCATCTGTGATCAATCGGCCGATCTACGAGCGTGTCGAGAGGTAAAATCTTGTGTTCGTAGCTTCTGTACAACAAGAACTGCCCATAGAGTTCACATTCGTATTGTTACAAACTGGCACTAATGTCCCCCTTCTGGTGCATCGGGAAACGATTCTTATAAAGGGAGTGTCCATTAACGGCGCAAATCTGTTCTCTCCAGAGTGTCTTCTGCGAACAAGCGTCCCGTACTCCTCATCGGCGCCGTCATCGCCCCCTTCATCCAGGCCCTCCTCGATGATCCGGGCAACAAATTCGCCCCCTGTGTTGCCGAGTGCCGAGCCATCGGACTGGCTGACCTCGAGCGACTTCTGCACTCGGGTATTCTTCAGTTCTATGGAAGAAAAATGTATTTTAAAAGAAGAGAGACAGACAGTCATGTACCGAAGTTTATAAAATAACTTTAATTTCTATTTCAAGGTCTTCTCGTGGATGCGCGACGGCGCGACAAGCTGTATGACGTCATCTCGGCGGGAGCTGTTCAGCACGTTATTGACAATGGGTATGTGCTAGTATTACCGACGTTGCTGTCCATTAAAAGCTATCTTCTTCGCACAATTGACAACAAATCCTGCTTCCAGCCTCCACTGCATCTTGGACGTTTCTCCTTCTGCCATCCCTCGCCTCCATGCACTCCGAATCTATCCAATCGTTATCAAGATCAAATTCAAATCCGCCAAGCAGGTCGATCACCCCGTTGCCGAAATGTCATTCATCGCCTTCGATTTGCAGATCAAAGAGCTCAAGGAGGATCTGGGCGAGAAGATTACGACCAAGGCATCGAAGGAGCTCCTAGAACGGTGGGTTCATTTTTGCTCAAGATCTGCTGAAGTGCAGTGTTCCCATAAAAGGTATGAATGTTACAATATCGCACAATTTAGATCTCTCGTAATCGAAGGTCAACTCGAGGGAGCGGACTGTGTCGTGTCAACCGTTCCGGTGGGAACGCAGACACCGGCCAAGGTGCTCGTCAAGCACGTCTGCCAGCAGGTTGGTAGATAGTCCAAGATCTTTACGAGTGCCGACTAACTTTCAAATGAATATCACTAGCATACCTAAAATAGTTATTTGTACATAAAAATATTATTAATTGGAATTATATCAAAGAGTGGTTATTCCAGGTCATCGCCCACGTCGAGCACGAACAGAAGAAGATGGTATGGGTGGCAGCCAAGGAGTAGATAACTGAATACCCTTTCCGGACATTCTCATAACATACCAAAGTACCCTCTCGGTTCGAATATTTCTGTGTCTCTAAATAGATGCACAATCAACGACGGGTGGTCTGAGCATTATCGTCTTCGCTGTGATCATAATCAACTATCCCATTGTATTCGTATCCTAGTGAATTTTTTCGTCGCTAATTTTCGGAAATAAATTACTGATGAGGACGTTTCGCGCAAGTTATTGTAGAAGTTTTGCGAGATGCATACGTTTAGGCAAGTCCCATTTTGGTTCAGTTTCGTTCCATCCATGTGAAGAGCTGCCTGACCGGGGCGTCAATCGACTCCCGTGGACTATTCACTTAAAATGCAATACTAAGGCATGCTAAATCAACAGGAACCGAAACAAGAAGATGATGACTATGAAAAGGCGCCGCTTCTGATCTCGAATTTCTTCCTTCCCCGAGCAATCTCTTGACAAGCGACCATTAGAAAGAGATAAAGGTCAATAGACAAGAATGCGAATTCCAATGTTGAATACATCAAGAACTATTCGCAATCTTCTCAATACCTGGCCCGGCGGCCTCCTAGTTCTCTGAAAAATAGGTTGACACCTAAGGATGTGCGTGATGTGTCGTGCTCTCATTTCATCCCTCTCGGAGAGATGCCTATCAACGATCGTAATCCCTTTCTTCGTAACACATTTTTACACGTCGTATGTATACCAAGATCACTGCTGAATTGTATTTTTTATTTATGAAAAATAGAACGAAGTATAGCTGGGAACCTTGCGCATTGTCATAAAGCAGAAGTAGGAAGCAATTTCTGGCGCATTAAACAGCAGGGGAATATGTGGAAAAATATTATAAAGCTGCTTTTTGGACAGAATTTTTTTGCCTGCATCTGGCCTGAATATTCCTAATTCATTTTTGATGCGTCATCATTTCGGCGAGGATGGAGTTGTACGTGTTCTCATAGTCCCTCACTGCTTCCCTCATCTCGGAGGCGGAGAAGAGAGAGCCGCCCTGCAAAGGATCGCTATCGGATGGTATGTGAGATAGACGGGGAAGATTGGGCCACGTCAGTCCAGTTCGAGATCGAATATGGCCAACGTGGAAAACGCTAATCCAGAGATCGTTGCAGATCCCACCTTTTTTATTGTTCATATGCACAAGTTGTATACATTTTACACTTTTGCAATGTCTCATTTCTGGTGGTACTCCTCAACTACATATACGACTGGCTCACCATGAGAGGGGCGGATACCGACGCTCCGGAAGATGGCCCAGCAATCGATCCGTGGCTCAGTGCCGACGATGAAGATGATGCTCCGAAGGAAGAGTTGGATGTCTGCTGCATCTGCAGTGATTTACATCATAGCCACTCCAACAGATGGGCAATTTTGACATTAAACCATGATGCTTCGAGAGACATCTGGCACAATGTGGCTATGGGGGACTTTTAGATTCCAACCTGGTTGTCGCTGGACTGTGTTGCCTGGAGAGCATCGTTGAGAGGGTTGGACATGCTTGAAGGGTGCTGGGTGAACTGATCGTACGGAAAGGGCTACAGAGCTAAGATCGAAGACCCAGATACAGGGGGCGGGGAGAAGGGGAGACGCCCACGCATTATTGTGCCGCACCACAGGAATTCTAAAAGAATTGTGCCCGTTAGCAGACAGTTATCTTATGTATCTTTCACGAGAAAAGGTATCTATGACTGAAATTTGGCATGCCACTCGATCCTGGATTCCAACCGAAGTATGGAAAAAATGAGCCCTAGATTTCTTGCTAGAGTAGAGATATGGGGTGCGGAAATTTCGTTAGCGGAACGGGAAATTAGAATTCCCGTGGTGCAACACAATAGCAACCCCCTGAGCATGCGTATTTCTACGCAACCTAGAAGATAGCGTTTGCCCTCCTTCGATAAAGATCAACGTCAATTCTCTCTTGATTCATCTCCATTTCAGAGCACCATGCTCAGCTCTCAGTTTCGTTATCCGTCCTTTTCGTCTTTGATCGTTTCCGCGCTAATGACGTGCTCATATTTTCATTCCAGAAGATCAAATATGAGAAAATTCTATTTCAATTTTGTTTTTCGTAAATGAGACGATGAGAACAACATCGAATAAGCTCGATTGGTCAAGTTGGAAAGTCGGAATTTCCATGAATAAATAAAGGGAGCCTACAGGGCTTCTATTGTCCGCGGAATTATCTATACGGAATGTACGCCCATCGCCCTCTGGCAAAATGCTCTATTTAGCACTTGAATCCTCGCCCCTCGCCGAGCGAAAACGGCACTGATATACTGCAATACTGCGTGTAATTTCGCAGGGCGATGAGCGTACATTCCGTATAGTTAATTCCGCTGACAATAGTGTCCTGTGGTGGAAAGGAGTTCATACTCCATGAACGCAAGCTCCGAAATTCCCGCTAAAGTGCGTCACTCCTAGTCATGCGAGGAGGATGGAAGCTACTCTCAAGACATCCACCCTGAAGAGGCGTGAGGGATAAGCTGCTGCTCTATGGTAGGCTATGAGTGGATGTGAGAGAGCTGGCCTTTCAGCTCAGAAGTTCTTTCCCCGGCTCCAGCTCTGGATGCCCTCTAGATGCCAGAGCTGTCGGCTCACAAGATTTCACTTCCCACTTCTGTGGTGCCCACCGCCGCAGAAGACAGCGCGCACAGCAATGCCCACGAACACCAACCCGACCAGGCAGCTATTATTCGTAAGTCAAATTTGCGAGTGTAAAGCCGCTTATCAATCAGGAGGATAATATATTTCTGGGAATTGTTCAAAATGTTTCTTTCAGTGGTGATCGTGCTCGCAATCGTGATTATAATGTGCGCGGCGATGGTCGTCTTCACTCATATCTGTATGCGATTGGTAAATACTTCCATATTTTGTAATTTTATTTTGTTTCATTTCCAGTGCAAATCAAATGCAACGCCTCAAGAAGATCCACGTGGAAACTGGGGACGGCGATTGGACAGAAGAAATCGGCGGTTCAATGAATCCACTGATGTTTAAAGACGAAAAAATAAATATCGATCGATAAAACCTAAACAAATATTTCGATTTCGTGTGGCTGTGGCTTCTGACGAAACGAGGATATCGCAACGCCTCGTCCATTGCCTCCGGCAGCGAAGGGAAGAGCAGACCGCATGGCTCGCTAAAATGAAAGGTTTAATTTTGCCGAGGGAAAGAGCTAAATATATCTGCACCACGCAACGAGGTGAACGGCTTATGTTTTTGCATCTCATGGCATCGTTCTTCTCATAAATTTGAGAAAAGGCATTGTCGGCAGAATGAACGTTCCGGACAATACTCTCATCGCCCTACGATCTCTCTGCACAGTTCACTCGTTTCTCAAATTTGTCTGGCAGTCAGAGAAACTTGAGAACTGTGGCATAGAGGATAACGAGACAAGAGAAACTAGAGGACAATGAGAGAGTTCAACCAGACAACGAGAGATGGAGGGATAGTTCATTACGCCAACCTTCCCCCCCCCCCTTCATACTTCTGACCTGGAAGAAGAGTCTCCTCTTGCGTGCCTGAGCCCTCTTGTGACGCTCGAGGGCACGAATGGCAAAGTGGGCCGTGAGACCACCGCCTCCGAACAGAACCAGCAGGACGAAGAGGGCTAGGGAAACATGGTCTCGAAGATCACAGATTTTTTTTTACATTTTCACTTTATGTAATAATGTACCTCTTGGCTAAAGAAGGACTGGGAGAACTTCTTAGGAAATTTCCAGGGAGTGCATTTGTCCGGACTTCGACGTATGGGAAAGCCACATTTCCATACCTTGACTTCTGGACAAATGCACTCCCATTAAGACTGACAATCTGCCAAGAAGTTCGTCCTTCTTTATCTATTGGTTCGATATCCGCCGTTATTCAGAATTATTATGGCCTGTGAAAATGCCTGGGTTACTTACCAATGATCGCCGATGAATCCGGCGACGAGAATTCGGTTGCATTGGCGAATCGAGTGGAGGAGGAGGAGGAGGAGAGCCGTAGTGGGAACATCCAAATGCGGCGAGGGCGGTTACTATTCAGAAAATAGTAGTTTACTGTTATGGCCGTAGCCTCTGAGTCTTACCATCATCCCCCAGATAATCTTGGATTCCTTATCCAGATTTCTAGGCAAAGCTGAGCCGAAATTCGCATTTTCAGAAGATGAAATTGAGATGGACATCAAGAGATTTTATTGGGTCAATGCCGCATAAAATGCTCTGAAGTGCCCTCAACGACATGCCATCATGTGAAGGAATCTCTCTTATCGGGAGACGACACTCCATAGAGAATTATACCCATGACTAAAGATGAGAACATGTACGTCGCTCTAAATTCCAGAAGATCGTTGGCATTGAAAAGAAAACTCCTTTGGAGATCACTCTGTCATGAACTCTCCAGAATGTAATGTACAAAATGTGAATGAATCAGCCTTGATAGTTGACAGCTGGTTGTGCAACCGAATCTCAAACAAAAAAGAATTTGTTTTATTCTCAGCATTGATCTTCTATAGATGTTTATTGCGGTCTTGACCTTTCCATTGTCTCTTTAGATTCTTGATATCTGAGGTTCTTGGCTTCATCGGTGCCTTGAAGTGATAGCGTGTCATTTCTTCCTAGCATTCTCTCTCACGTTATCAGCTCATAATTGTTCTTGCTTTCGGCTGAATATGCTCTGTCCTCCGTGCGTGGCGAGACTTCAATTGTTGAGTGTAGCCTACTCAAATGTCACTAATCGATTTTCACTAATGAATCTCCTGCTTTTTCGCCGCTATATGCGAATCCACAATCTTCAAATAATGCGCTATTTGCAGAGATGCGATGCCTTCTTCTCGTCGCAGTCTTCTCGCTGGCCTTTTCTTCTGTTACAATACCAGCTGACGAGGTAAGATTAACTGTAGATTGTAGGGTAGCGGACAGTTGCAGTGGTTGAATTTTCTGTGCACGAAGAATAAGTTTATGGATTGGTTCGGCGGGAAGCACGCATGTTTCTATCAAGACTGCGATACCAATTTCACGACGGCCGAGTACGGTTGCAATGCATTCGGTGCCAGTCTGCATCAGCCATCCGTTCACAGCGTCGAGGTCAGTGCTGTGTAAACCTTTTTTTACTACCTTTACACGATAACAGAGATATTATTTGATGAAGTTCGTGCACCAGGCCTTTAAATACGCTACTGTCCGGAATAAAAGTGATGCGGAATCGACGAGCGAACTACTCCGCGATAAGCAGCGTGATGAATGTAAACAAGCCCCCAGTAGATCATACATACGCTCGCTGCTTACCCAGAGTAGTTCACGTTTCGCCTCCGTATCACTTTAATACCGGACATAATCTTTCTCGTAGCATGCGTAATCGGCTAATGTTTGAAGGAGAGCTCATGGATGAGCGACACGAGCAATCGTGTCGATACCGACATTTACATCGGACTCGATCCCGAAACATGTCAATGGACCGATGGAACCCCACTCGACTTCCAATATTTTGGTCTCTCTTTCATATGGTAAAATGGAAATATGTTTTCAGAAAATGGTGCTGAATGTCACAAAGTGAAAGCGGCGCCTCCGAAGCCTGCCAGACACATTATCGACAGCCTGGATGAACGGTGGAAATTAACTGCACCGCGGTCATGCATCTTCACGTGTGGTGAGTGATCAGGACACATCTCTTTATTCTTTGTAGACAAGTAAAATAAATGTATGAAGATAAAACAATTTGCAGTATCTAAGGAAGACACACCGATTCCCAGCACGAAACCTCACTCAACCACAATGGCAACCACGACTGTGGCTACGACGAGTAGTTCCCCGACGGAGTCGCCCTATGTTGTGGATGAGTGTGGCAACTGCTCCATGGGGGGAATCTGGATGGATATCATTTTCGTCGTCGACTCTTCGCAATCAATGCAACAAACTGGTATCGACATTGTGAGACTCTTCAACTTTCAACGTTCTATTCGTTGACACTCAGGTCCAAGCGGCGATTCGGTCCACACTGATTGCATTCAACATGAAAAGACCGGAGATTCGTGCAGCAATTGTTATTTACTCCGATATTGCCGAGGTTGGAAATTTCATTTGTACACGGATTGGAAAGGAATTCAGGTCGTATACGGCTTTGACTCGATCAATTCGGATGCCGATGCCAGAAATGTAACCATTCCATACCGCGGTTACAACGGAACTAACATGCAGGCGTTAGTTTCCCGAGTACAACACCAAAATGAATCTCCTTTTAGCGCATTGGTTAAAGCCATGAACCACTTTGACGATTTTCCCAACAAAATAAACGGACGGCGGGTGATCGTCATTTTCGGCGGTGGATACAGGTTATGACGTGAAGTACCCTAACGATAATAGAAATTTGTCCAGACCGGGAGACTACGTGCCACCAACGGGGATCGCAACGACCTTTCAAGAGGCGAATGGCATTATCGTGACCTTTGGTATTTACTTTTAAGGAATAAAAATTAAATTCTGATCAACCAAAACGAAAATATACGAACTATCGATCCTCCGCTTTTCAGACTACGCCGACCCCAATACTCCCGTCACCGAGTTCGACAACATTGCAACACCGGGATACGAGCTCGACCGAGCCAATCATGAGATCCTGCAAAAAGCCTTGTGTGATGGTGATGACATCTGGGAACAAATGTCTAACGAGTTTTGATCATTCCAGCCAACTGCTTCTGCCCCGCAGATAGTTCGGGATACACCTTGGGTTTTGCGAGGAAATGCAGGGGACGGTGAGATTTACAATCTAAACAAATGTGTTCTACTCTCAGGTGCGTTGCTTCCGGAGGCTGTTTCAGCGCCTACGAAAACGCGTTGCAACCGTACTTTGCGGAGCTCGATTGCCAGGTATCAAAGCTACATTGGACGGACCATGTAAAGACATCGCGAAGAAAACGCCTCCAACATTTGGGCGTTTGGCGATGATTAGTAGCCGGATGTTGGATGGCCATACTCCGCTAAATCATCCATCTAGAGATACAGCACCGCTTTGACAGGCGAAGGGCGGCCACCTCGTCTCCATCCACGACGACGACCGCGATGTCTTCGTCTCTCGACGTGCGTCGTTTCATTTATCTTTCTTTATTTGTGCCACTTCCAGTCTTTGACGTGGGCAGAAAGTTCTGGATCGGGCTGAACGTTTCTTCTAACACGTGGATGGACCAGGTTCTCTGCATTCTCTTAATTCATGACTGATCTTTTACAGACTCCATTAGACTTCTCGCTTTGGGCCCCAAATCAGCCGGCAATCGGCGATGACTGCGCCTATGCCGACCGCGAAACGTTCTCGAAGACGGAATGGTTCACGGAGAACTGCAGGCACGCTGCGACTACTTCGAATTGAAACTGGAATCATTCCAGGAATATCATGCCGTATGTCTGCTCGATTCCGCCCTACTCGGCTGCCACAAAGGTATGCCTTTTGAAGGCACGAGAATATCAAGCAATCATTTAGTTTCCATCGCCGAATACCAAGACTACTTCATCGACAATTCCGTCGACAACTCCTCAGTCTTCGCCCGAACCTTCACCGACAACCTCAACAGCGTCAATCTCATCTTTTACTGCTATTTATTTAGTTTTCTTTGCTTACTTTCTTTATTCGTGTAGATAAGAGATAGAAAATAAAGCTAGCTTCCGAAGAAATAGATCCTATCGAGAAGAGTAAGTATAGCAGTTCCAAAGGTGTCTAATATATTGTTCGGTTTCAACTGCTCTGTTCCTTGAAAAGTGTCTCGCCGTCGGAGAGAGACAATAGAGACAACGTTATCACACAGAGTAAAAATCTAAAAGTCTCCCAATTCCGGCAAACGGAAATGAGGCATTTGTATATTGTGTTTGGGTAAATGGAAGACCACCCACCCATGTAGATTTGCATCGTGCCAGAAAGTTCATGTCGATCGTTCTTTAATAACATCTGCAGCTGCTGGTGGCGTCAGCAATGAACGAGCTGGAGATCGGTGATGTCATCGATGAAGCTGCCCTGGAGGCCAAGTTGCAGACGAGGACATGTACTGATGATATGAAGGATTGTCTTCGGGGCATCGAGATCGGCCTGGCGCTTTTGCTCTCATGGCCTTACTTCACACCACACCGTGGAAATTTTCTAATGTACAGTGTGCCTCCACAGTCGTCATTGTGTTCAAAGGCTCTGGGAAAAGGAAACGAGAGGAAGTGGAAGGTGTTCCTCTTTTCAATTGAGTTTTCATCTCGTTCAAATATTCTACGACCCACGAAATAGATTCTAGTATCGTGAAGATACAATGACGACAGTATAATGTAGCAATGTGGGAGTACCGTTTTGTATCAATAATAAATACCTCCGGAGAAACAGTTGAGCAACGCCGGTTGAGAAATGATCTCCAGGAATCTGGCCGTCCAGGATCCACCCTCAGGAAGACTTGATAGGGACGAACCTTTTTTTTTATCGGAATGGCACTGCAGTTGAGCGGCTGAATGAATTACCAGAAACTGATTTGCGCAACAGCTTGTCGTATAGTTGTTATTGTTCTAGCGCTCAGCCTTTGCTAGATTGTTCGTGTGTAATGGATACGTTGCCTCTGCAGAATGCTCCACCACGTGAACTAACGCAATTTATTTGGCGTATCGAATCCTTTACTTTTCCTGTCAGTGTCGCTATCAACCTCATTTCTGCATTCATCGTCGTTGCAAAAACACAATATGCCGATCTTCGCAATCGGCTCATCTTCATGCAAGTATGCGCTATGTTTCTTACCCGAACTAAAGTATTGAGGAGGAAACGCGCGAACTACTCAGAGGTAAGCGGCGTAATGAACGTAATTCACAACGCTACTTATTTACCGCGGAGTAGGTCACGCGTCGCCTCGGCATCACTTTAATCGCGGTCAATACTTCCAATTATTATAGATTGCCGGCTTTCTGAACGATGCCATCTGGAGTCATCTCTTAGTTCCGATCTTTCTCTTCCCGTATCCGTGTTTGATGGCAGAAGGAATTCTTTATGCGCAATTTCGCATGCGACCAACAACTCTCTTCGTAATCGCGAACAAACACCGACAATGCAGGCATCCTTTCAGGAGATCATGGTTTTCTTCATTTCGTGGAACATCGTTGCCTATCTCTCCATTACTCTTTTCCGGCATCAGGTTAGATATTGTGCAGCGCCAGAGAACTTGTAAATCGCGTTCCGCGGGTCGAAATTTACGCCTCTCATTTCTCAGCGCCAATAACGAATCTGTGGCTGATTTTTGCCATACTTCGGTTGGAAACCATGATCAAGTATTGTGCCGCACCCCAACCTTGGCAATTGGCGTTCCGAAATCGCGTAGAACGGACTGCGCAAATAGTGCGCGCTTTCGCACTAGAGCGCGAAGTATAGCCATGGGGCGCGATCATTCACAGCGGATGGCTATACTTCGCGCTCCACTGCGAAAGCGCTCACTTTTTGCGCAGTCCGTTCTACGCGATTTCGGAACGCCAGTTGCCAAGGTTGGGGTGCGGCACAATAGCGTTCCAAATTTCAGCCTCAGATTCCTTTTCTACTCGAGGATACAAAGAGAGCTGTCTGCTAAACAGCACGAGTCTTTTACAAGTTCTCTGGCGCGGCACAATATCATAGATCTCTATATCGACGGATAGACTATATTTTGATGTTGCGGCGAGACAAATGACGCGCAACAAGATCGGAAAAATATATGCACCCCTGGGTTTGGGCACAATTGAGCAATGTACATGCATTGTTTTTTACAACGATCATTCAGAGCCTTGTCCCTAAATCGTACCCGTGGCGTCTAGGACTGAAATCATCGCGAACGATCATGGCATTTTCAATCACATATTGCTTCTTTAATGCAATTTTGATTAAGGTAAATATCGATTAATAATTTACAACATTCCATATTTCAGCTGTGTGAAAAGGTTCCGAGTGAGCGTCGTGAAATAATCGTAAGTTTCGACGTTATCTTGCAGGATTTGCCAATGGAATCCAAAAATAACGCTGCGGTAGGTTGTTTTTCCGAAACGGTAAGTAACATACGCTCCCCATTAAACGCCTATGGAACTTTTAGGTTTTAAAAATTTGGGCAGTCATAGTTCTCATTATCATTACTGTGGTGGCCATGCTGCTCATATCCGTAAGAATCATTTACCTTAAGACGCATTTACTGTAACCAGCGAGCAGAAGGGGGCCCCCCCGGACAAGGTACTTCCAAGGGACCTGGGTGCCGTGTTTTTTGTATGTTGGTGTG
>JACMIG010000372.1:0-24600 GCA_014805385.1 Levipalatum texanum
CCCCTCCCCCCGCCACCCCCCCGCCCCCCGCCCCCCCCCCCCCCCCCCCGCCGCGGCGGCGCTGCCGGGCCAGACGGTGACCAAGGCGGGATACGGTCAGAGACCCTCTGATTAGATACCTCCACTGATGACAGTCGAGTGATAGAAGAGAAAGAGAGTGGACAACGCTCCCAAGGTTAGAGCGAAATTCCCCCAACCTTTCCACGTCATAAAATCAAATATTTATTTCGAAAAAAATCAAAACAAAAGAACAGAACAAAGAAAATAAGGAATGAGTCCTGTCTGTGTGGTCTCGGCGCCGTCGGCCCCGCCATCAAAATAACTGATTACCTCCTCAGCTGATTGAGCGGCCGGAAAATAGGAGGACACATGAATCAGAAAGGCGATAAAAGGACACTGGAATGTGATCGAATGGGCGGAAGAAAAAGGCGATGAGCTTATGCCGCACACATAAAATGGCAATGCATGATTCACATTAATCTCGGAGGATTACCGTATGACAAGGTCGACGGGGGGAACAAGAGTAAGAAAGGAGAATATGAATAGAAGGGCGGGTCCCTTCGGCTGGAAGCTGCCCCACCCCCGGGGAGGTCGGAAGGTCACCGCGCAGTTGCGCATTATCCCTTGTACAGGTGCGCGGGGGCGCAGGTAGTCCGATCGGGGGCGCTGCGGCTCGCGTCGCGGTCGATCTCCCCCCTGAGGAGGAGGCGGGGGAAGGAATGAATGGTCAGTGAAGGGAAGCGAGAGCCCCCCGAGGTCACTCTCCTGTGTATGCTCATGGAGGAGCACTCCAATGGAGTCGTTCGCCCTTTTTCACCCCTCCGTTCCCGAATGATTACGGGACACTTGTGACCAGATTCCACTGGGTTCTTTGAGACCTCATTTTTTTCATTTTTAAGCACTTTTCCTTGATCTCCTAGAGGATAATTGCCCTAATACGCTGATTTTTCAACCCAAGTTATTGCGGTACACCCCCGGAACGTGTGCGTATTACTATTATCCATGTGCTAAACCATATCAGATAAAATAATATTTCGGGAAATTTGTTTAGCAAAAACAAGCAAAAGGTACGCGAGCTCTGATAGGAGCGAAAGGTTTGTCAACAGGGCTAGTAGTTCAGTTGAACTATGCAGTCTTCACCGCTCGGGCACCGAACCTGCAAGGTTCGTCTTGGGCGGCGGAGTCATTCACCACTCGGCCACCAGGCCATTGGGCGAGGCAGCGGAAGGGCGCACCAAGAGGGAGCGCTCTGCCATGGAATATCCGGAAGTACTTCCTAACAAAAAGTATGCCAAGACTCATGGAACAATCTTTATAGCAAGTGTGAAACGATGAAAACATCAAATGAGTGAAAGCGGAATAAGAAAGCCCTTCCCTCAATCGCTGCGGCCGTCGGATGCTTAGCGGAATAGCATTTCCACTTCCCGAAGTACAACTCTGAATGGAAGATTCCTGCAGAGTACGGGGGTTACGGTAGCCCCGGGTAGCTGTATGGTAGTCCCTCGATGGAGGAATTGAATGGCAACAGTATACAAGCATAGTCCGATTTTCAAACTGCAATATTTTACATTTCGTTTTCATTTTCATACTGTATCTGCAATTTATTGGAAATTCACATTTCCGAATTGTCTGTGCCGAAAAATTTTTCAGTCCTCTCACAATTGCCTCCAGTCGTGGTGAAGTCTCCTCGCCGCCTCCACTCTCCTCTTCCCCTCCCTCCCTCCATCGTCTCCTCCCATGGCGGAACAGGAAAACGTAAGGTCTTTTCCCCCTATTCTTCACCCTTTTTCCTTTTTCCTCCTATTCCCCTGCCCCTTCTCCCCCATCTTTCCTTCTCTCTTCCCTCTTCCCTTTCAGAGTGATGAAACTACTCTCTACCTGTCCTTTCCGAATGAACCGAACGAGAAAGATGAAGTGAAGGAGGAAAAGGAGGAAATGTCGCAGGCTGAAAAAGTCCGTGCGGAGGAACATAAAAGGCGTATGGAATCAGATGGTATGAATATGAGCTGAACGACTCTGAAAGAGAAATTGCAGATGCGTTTAGGAAGAGGGCTGAGGAGGCAATGAATGAGGTGACGAGACAAAGAAATTGAACATTGAACTTTATTCAGTGGAAGCGCAAGGATCAGGAAAAACGTGAAAAAGAGCGTGAGGAGGCCCTGAAACGGGAGGAAGAGAAAGGTTCCAATTTGAGATGAAAAGTCTGAAAGGGGTTTCCCTTTGCAGAGAAGGAGAGGAAGGAACGGGAGGAAAAAAGAAAAGAGAGCAGGAAGGCCTATGAAATTTGGGAGCAGAACCTCAAAGCGAAACAGAAAGAGAAAGACAGACTGTGGGAGCAGGAGCTGGAAGATGACAGGAAACAGGCGGAGGAAGAAAGGGCCGAGAGGAAGAGGAGGGAGATTGAAGAGAAAGAGAAGAGGAAGAACGAATGCTGCTGCACCATTCAGTGAAGAGAAGACGGCATTATTTGGTCGATAAATGAGTTCGTTGTGATTGTCGAGAGATCTGTTCTCTTCGGCACGGCCAATTGGTGTTCTATAGCGATCTTTGATCTTTAATCGTTTGCGTAGTCGAAGTTCCGAACGTCCTCGAATTCAACAAGACCTGGATCTCACAATTCGATCGCCAAACATTGTGTTGAAGAACTACTCCATCAGAAGATTTATGCGCAAAATGGGGGATACGGTATTGTCGAGAACCAACGTGGTCCAAAAATTTGTACATAAATCCATGTCCTTTTGCTGTGTTCTTGTTAATGTGTGCACTTTGTTCGCTAGGGGGATGTGGGTGTACCCAGCTTGCTCCCGCGAACTCTCCGCATGCAAAGGGTAGATCAAACGGGCGCTGAGGACAGAAAGATCGGAGAAAGAGGTGTACGTTAGATCATCGATGGGAGATACTGTAAGGAGAGCCTTTATCTCCCGTAGATTCGTCGTTTGCATTTTCAGTCTACTATTGCAAAATTTTGAAAATTATTTAGATTTCCGAATTGATTTTGCCAGAAGCTTTGGCAGACTGATTGTGAGAGCATTATTGCCGCCTGTCGTGGTGAAGTCTCTTCGCCTCCTCCACTCTCCTCTTCCCCTCCCTCCCTCCATCGTCTCCTCCCATGGCGGAAGAGAAAAAAGTAAGTCCTTCTCCGTACTCTCATCCCTCGCCTATTCCGAAAAGACCAAAGTTCAAAGATCAACTTTTCCAGTAGGATACATTACTGAACCGTCTCCACCATCCCCACGAATTTTTCCTCTCTTTCTCCTCTTCCACATGTACATTTACAGAATGGTAAAATCGTCGAGACGGGCAAGAAAAAGAGCGTGAGGGAAGAAAAGAAAGAAGAAAAGAAGGAGGAAAAGAAAGAGGAAGTGAAGAAAGAAGATGCCAAGGAGAAAAAAGAGGTAAATTCGGATGCGAAAAATGTAGGAAAACATCGCTTATTTCAGGTCGGGATATTGACGCGGGAAGAATTTGAGAAAATCAAGGATTTCAAGGAATGGTTGAGTACGTAATATGAGTTGAAAAGCTCTGGATAAGACTCTGCAGGCGGAATGAGGAAGAAGGCAGAGGCAGAGGGAGACAAGGAGGGAGCAGAGGATTATATGGAATGGGAGGACAAATTAGACTCAGGGAGGCCGGAATATGCTGAGTGCGGCGACGAACTCGAACCCTATGAGAGGTACAAGTGGTACGAGAAGGCGAAGAAATGGAGGAAGGAGGAGAAGAAAGAAAGGAAGGAGCCGAAGAAGGACGAGGAGAAGAAGAAGAAGGAAGAGGAGGAGAAGAAGAAGGAACAAGAGGAGGCCGCCAAGAAGAAGAAGAAAGAATGCTGCTGCACCATCCAATGAGAAATGAATTTCCATTTCCAAAACACCAGCTAAACTCACAGCGAAATTCAGTTTGCAATCGGAACGAAAAATAAACGAGTTCCAATTCGTTCTGAATATCGATTGATCTCTTGAATTGCACAAGCCTCCGAATAGTCGAGGATCGATCCGATCATCTCCTCCGACTATTCCACGAACATCCTCTATCGCGTGCATAGATACGGTATTGTGTAGCACCACAGAACATCTAAAATACTTGTGCTCGTTAGCAGACAGTTCCGTTTGTATCTTTTTTTGAGAAAAGAGATAAATAGCTGCGCACCACAGAACTTCTAAAAGACTTGTGCTCGTTAGCAGACAGTTCTGTCTGTGTCTTCGAGGAGAAATGGTATCTATGGCTGAAATTTGGCATGCTATTTGATCCTGGATTCCAATCAAAGTATGCCAAAAATTATCCATTGATTCCGCATTAGCGCTGAGATATGGGAGGCGGAATTTTTCGCTAGCGGAACGGGAAATTCGAAGTTCTGTGGTGCTTCACAATAGATTGCCGAGAACCAAACTTGTGCAAATAGTTCCTCCGAAACTCATCTACTACTACTGTAAAGCAACCTTTGCGAGTCATGTGTGGAAAGTGGGTGCGCCCAGCATGCTCCTGCGTAACTCGCCGCGATCTGCTGGTAGATCAAGAGCGCGTCATGTACAGAAAGATCGGAAAAATATTTGCTCCCCTTGGGTTCTGCACAATACTGTATGTCTCCCGTGGATACTGTGATAACCTTTGCAAAAAGAATTGGCTTTTTTCAATATGTAATTGTACACATGACCAAATTTCACTAAATTTTCGACGTGACTGCCTGACATTTTGGCAAACTTCTCATTATTACCTCCAGTCGTGGTGAAGTCTCTTCGCCTCCTCCACTCTCCTCTTCCCCTCCCTCCCTCCATCGTCTCCTCCCATGGCGGAAGAGAAAAAAGTAGGGAATTTTCCCCATTCTTCCCCGAGCCGCTCTAGAAACGATCAAAGATCAAAGACCATTGATTACATTCTCCAGCCAGACTACATCGACTGCGAGAACTGGTCGGATGGGGACAACAAATCGGAGAAGAAGAAGAAGAAGAAGAGCTCCAATGAGATGAAAGAGGAGACAGAAGAGATGGAAGCAAGATTCGTGAAGGATGAGAAGGAGACGAAGGAGATGGAAGAGGAGGGTGAGAGGAAGGCGAAGGAATTCGAGGAGAAATTTGCCAAGGTGATGTCATCGGCGATCCAAACTCGTCTAATATACCGTTCTGACGCTACTTTTATCCCTCCATTGAAAGCGAAGGTTCTCACATCGTCGAGCAGGGCAGAGACAATTGAGAAATTTCGCGCTTATGTGCGAAAAAAAGAGTTTGGATCGCCGGGCAAAGGGGAGAAGAGGAGGAAAACTATCCTTAATTTCAGGGGTTTTTTTCCCTCGCCGGAAGAAATTAGGGAACAGCGCAAGAACTACAGGAAATACTTAAGTGAGAATAATTTATCAAAGCCTCGAAACAGACACTTCAGAAGAATCGAGGGAGAAGGCGGAAGCAGAGGGAGACGAGGAGGATGCAGAGATGTATAAGAAATGGGAGAAAGAAGCGGACGAGTCTGAGGGGAGGCGACAACAAAGAAAGAAGGAATGGAAGGAAATGGATGAGAATGAGAAGAAGAGGAAGGAAGCAGCGGAAGCCAAGAAGAAATGCTGCTGCGCCATCCAGTGAAATACTGTCAAGACCACAGCTAAAATCACAGCGTAATTTTGTTTGTGATCGGAACCATAAGATAAACGAGTTCCATTTCGTTTTGTAGTTCGCTGACCTATTAATTTTGCCATGTAAACTATCTCAATGTGAAAGTGACGGGAGATCCTCGACTGGAGTACTGCAGCTCTCCAGGGATACGGTATGTAAATACTTGGCATTTCGATATGCAATTGTAAAAATGTGGAAATTTCATGAAAATTTCGGAATTGACTTTGTCTGAAATTTTGACAGTTTTCTAATTATTGCCTCCTGTCGTGGTGAAGTCTCCTCGCCTCCTCCACTCTCCTCTTCCCCTCCCTCCCTCCATCGTCTCCTCCCATGGCGGAAGAGAAAAAAGTAAGGAATTTTCCCCCAATTCTTTGCCCGATCCCGACAAGATCAAAGACCAAATACCAAAGATCATCGTTTCCAGCCAGAATACGTCGACTGCGACAAATGGTCGGAAGAAGACAAGAAATCGGAGAAGAAGAAGAGTTCCAAGGAGAAGAAAGAAGAGACAAAAGGAAGCAACAAGGTCAAATCAGCCATGAACTCATATTCGCAGTTTGCCTTCATGTCCCATCTTGATGCCCGTTTCCCTTCTTTCCTCACTCGCTCCCGCCCTTCCTCGCCCCTTCCCTCCCTTCCTTGGCTTCTCTGCCCCCCTCTCCTATGCACAAGGTTAATTTCAGAATGAGAAAATCGTCGAAACGGGCAAGGAAAAGAGCGTGAGGGATGAGAAGAAAGAAGAAAAGAAGGAGGAAAAGAAAGAGGAAGAGAAGGAGGATGTGAAGAAAGAGGATGGCAGTAATGTAAAAGGAAAATTCCGATGCGAATTTATCAATTTTTAAAGGAAAAAGAAGTGCAAAGGACGCCGGAAGAATATGAGAAAATCAAGGAGGAGTACAAGAAATGGATAGGTGAGAATATGAGATGAGCAGCTCTGAATGAGAAACTTCAGGGGAATTGAGGGAGAAGGCGGAGGCAGAGGGATACAAGAAGGGGGAGAAAGACGCTGAAGACTATGAGAAGCACAGGAAGGAGCGCAGGAAATTCATAAGTGTGATTATTCGATGAAAGTTTCTGTAAGAATCACTGCAGGGGAGAAGAGGGAAAAGGCGGAGGCAGATGGAGACAAGGAGGCAGCTGAGGAGTATAAGAAATTTGAAGAAAAATATGAGAAGATTAGGAAGGAGAGGAAGGAACGAAAGGAGAAGTTTGATAAGGTGATGGATGCAAAGAAGAAGGAGAAGGAAGCATGGGAGAAGAAGTGGAAGGAAGAAGAGGAGGAGAGGAAGAGGAAGGAAGAAGAGGAGGAGAGGAAGAGGAAGGAAGAAGAGGAGGAGAGGAAGAGGAAGGAAGAAGAGGAGGAGAGGAAGAAGAAGGAAGAAGCGGAGGAGAGCAAGATGCGTCAGGAACCATTCGACAAGAAGAAGGAATTAGAAGAGAAAAAATGCTGCTGCGCCGTCCAATGACATGTTTTTTTCAAGACCACAGCTAAAATCACAGCATAATTGTGTTTGGGATCGGAACCGTAAGATAAATGAGTTTCAGTTCACATCGGTGAACCTGCACACTTCTAGGGAAGACCGTACACAGAAAATACTGTAAATCTCATGTGGATACCCGATTTGCGTATGCAATTTTTTTTTAACATTTGGAAATTTCATGAAGATTTCCGAAATAAATTTGTCTGAACTTTTAACAGTCCTCTCACAATTGCCTCCAGTCGTGGTGAAGTCTCCTCGCCTCCTCCATTCTCCTCTTCCCCTCCCTCCCTCCATCGTCTCCTCCCATGGCGGAACAGAAAGAAGTAAGGTCTTATCCCCATTCTAGTGCCACATGGCTTTTCTTTCCTTCTGCCTACCACGACCCGACCCTTCCCCAGACTCTCCCTGTTGTGTTCTTTTCATCTTGAATCTACTCCATTGGCCCTTTCAGAATGACAAAATCATCGAAACGAGCAAGAAGAAGAGCGTGAGGGAAGAGAAGAAAGAAGAGAAGGCGGAAATGAAGGAGGAAGTGAAGAAAGAAGATGAAGAAACGACGCCGGAAGAATATGAGAAGATGAAAAAGAAGCACCGGGATTGGCTAAGTGCGACCATGGGATGAGAGTATCTCAAAGAGAAACTTCAGGGGGAATGAGGGAGAAGGCAGAGGCAGAGGGAAACAAAAAGGGAGCAGAAATATACAAGAATATGGAGAAAGAACAAGAAGACTATGAGAAATTCAGGAAGGAGCGCAAGAAAATTATAAGTGTGAATATTTGATTAAAGTTTCTGAAAGAGGCACTGCAGGGGAGTCGAGGGAGGATGCGGAGGCAAAAGGAAACAAGGAGGAAGCAGAGAAGTATAAAAAGTGGGAGGAATCAAATGAGAAGAATGAGAGGGAGTTCGATCAGAAGGCGACGGTTCGAAATGAGGAATTTGAGAAGGTGATGGAAGCGAAGAAGAAGGAGAAGGAAGCATGGGAGAAGAAGTGGAAAGAAGAAGAGGAGGAGAGGAAGAGGAGAAAGGAAGAATTCGACAGGAAGATGAAGGAATTAGATCGGCAAAAGAAGAAAGAAGATTGCACCATCCAATGAAATGTTTTGTGAAGATCGCAGCTAAAATCACAGCATAATTTTGTTTGTGATCGGAACCATAAGATAAACGAGTTCCATTTCGTTCTGATTATGGGAAAATCTGTGAATTACGATATTGTCCGCCATTAAAGCGATGTGGAGACAACTCGAGAACTACTCCGTTGCAAGCACCGTAATAAATGTAATCAATCCCAGTAGATTTGCGCGTCGCCTCCGCATCGCTTTCATATCGGACAATAGTAACTTCTTTCAATAAAAATGGCCCTTCATTGACTATTTATTCCTTCATTCCCTCATTCTGCCTCTTTTCGCCCAGTGGAGTCTCACACGGCGTTCTAGCACGAGCGAGAAAAAGAGGCACACTCTCTCCACATTGGCTGCAGCATACGGTATTATCGATTTGCGATCAAACTGCTAAACATCACAAATTCCATTTTATGCTCGCCGTATCACTCGTACTCGAGAAAGCTGCGCGCCAGGAAAAAGTAGGCAAAACTCTCGACAGAAATTAATGTATTGTGGTGGTGCACAAGCTGGTCCTTTTCGCGTTCCGTTTACACCTATGCCCCGCCCACTTGCGTACCATTTTGGAGCGCGCACACGCTTTCGATCGCTAATAACTTCGTTCATACTCAAAATCTTGTAAAACGTTCGCTAGAAAAGTTGTTCAGCTCGTCGAGATCTACAAGTCTGTATAGAACACAAGTCACGAATATTGATTTTGTTTCAGCCGTGACCACGCCCCTTTTCTCAAATCACGAAATCAATATTCTTGACTTGTGTTCTATATAGACTTGTAGATCTCGACGAGCTGAACAACTTTTCTAGCGAACGTTTTTCATGATGTTGAGTATGAACGAAGTTATAAGCCATTGAAAGCATGTGCGCGCTCCAAAATGGTACGCAAGTGGGCGGGGCATAGGTGTAAACGGAACGCGAAAAGGACCAGCTTGTGCACCACCACAATAGGGCGATGAACGAATTCTACGGAACGATAAAATACCGGTTGCTTTCTTCTTCTGGGCCTGCGATCGGTCCGATCCGATCGACTGGTCGAGAGCTGCGGGATCCAGCAGGGGATTCAACTGCGTTGATCCATTGATCTCTGACGAAGGACCCTCAGATGGAGATGCCAGAGTGTCCGGCATTCGCTGAAATCAAAAATGAATCGTAATCTTCATAATCTTTGTAAGCCCATTGCGGAATAGCGCTGATTGTGAGAGAGAAAACCGCAGGAATCCTAGAGTGAAGCCCTTTCGTGAAGTGCAGGTTTCTAATGCTCAATTCGAGTCTGGTCGCCATTGGTTAGCAATTGCCGTTCATTGTCGGAGGAATGAACGTTCCGGACAATACGCTCATCGCCCTACGATCTCTCTCCACAGTTCTCTCGTTGTCTGGCAGTTCGAGAAACGAGAACTGTGGAGAGATCGTAGGGCGATGAGTGTACAGTCCGGAACGTTCATTCCGCCGACTGTACCTTGCAGGCTGTCTGACGATATTCTGGCACTTCGACAGTCATCTCTAATTCGAACCTTCTCGCTGAACTCTTTCTACACTGTCTCTAACCTACCAAAAGATTAGAGAAACCCGTTTTCGAAGATGAGAGTCGGAGCGCGTATTTTAGAACTCGTCACGAATATTGTGGTGGTGCACAAGCTGGTCCTTTTGCGTTCCGTTTGCGCCTGCTCTCTCTCCACTGTTCTCTCGTTTCTCTAACAGCCAAACAATGAGAGAACAGTGGAGAGAGATCGCAGGGCGATGAGCGTACAGTCCGCCGACAATACCTCAATGATCTTGCTGAGTGTGCTGGTCTTGCTTCTCGTGGCCACGGTTCCTTCGACACTCGGTCCCGGTTCATCGGAACATTCCTCGAGTTGCTCCTTTAGTTCGAGCAGTCGCTGCGGCGGCGTACCGGATCCTTTAGCATTTCTCTAAAAAGTAATCTACCGTGATCCAAAAGGGGGGAAATCTACGGTGATCCAAAAGAGGGAAATCTACGGTGATCCAAAGATAACGAGGGAACGAGCACTTGATTTATTATAGGCACTCGGAGACTGACAGCGAAATCGATGGGTGGTGTTCTAATGAAAGAGATTGAGAGAGGGAGTGAAGAACCATCCTCGTCGTAAAATCGCGTACTCTTACACACACACAGGTGACCTGCCCTGTCGAGTTTTGTTACTTCCTTCATGCCATTCCTAAGAAGAGTATTTTCGGCGGCATGAATTCTTCGGAGACTACGCCCCTTCTTCGGAGACTACGCCCCTAGTATTGCAGCAGATCTGTATATGCCATTTTACCCTTCGAAGGAAACGGAAAACAATCTAGTCTAAAACAACCATTAGGCTCCATGTAATCACAGCCACAAGCTGCAGACAGTCATTAAAGTAGGACTGGTAAGAACTTCTTGGCAATTTGCCAAGAAGTTTTTCTTTAATGCGCTGACCTCGATATAAAATCCGATGGTGCCGGGTGTGTGGCCCTTGAGAACGGGCTGCTTGCGGACCTGCTTCGGACGCCGCCCGTCCGCGTGCATGTCGAACTGAAGAGGTACGTCGCACACAGAACGCGCATTTAGTATGGCGTCCGTGGAATAGGAATACAATACTATGCGCGATATATACCGTTTTGCATCTCTTATATTTCCCGATTCCGGAAGCAAAAGATCCAGCCCTCATAAACGTTCCTAGCCTACCGTCAGTCTATTACAATACAGTAAAAATTATGCGGATTCCTTTCTCCAGCGGGAGCCAACAACATTTGAGCCTTCATAGATTCCCTCTGGTTTACGAGATCGGGGACTTCCTGCGATCGGAAATATCCTTACATCCGGCTGAAGAACTGGAGGAGAGACGCGCTGGAAGTCATCGAACACTGGCGCCTGAATAGTAGGAGCGTATGCTGTTTTCTTTGCCGGGGATTCTAACCTGACCATGAGCCTCGGACACCTCCATGAGGTCGGAGTCTATAGCAGAAGCCTGCGGCTGATGCTGCTCGCCTTTGTTGTAGGCGGGTTGAGAAACTGGAAAAAAGTGTTCTAGAAGCTGCGGGTTAAAAAAAGAAATAGTGGTCACCCCCATTGGCTAGGGCATGCGGTAAAATCAGTTTGCGATCGGTTTTGGTGAGGTAAAATCATTTTTCGATCTTTTTTTAGCATACGGTAACATCATTTTGCGATCACCTGCAATCTGACAGCATTCTTCGATGGTGTCGTCGTACCGCAGGGATTGGCGCGCTCGGCGCGACATTGCATTCCCCCCCGCTTGGCGAGCGCGGATCTTTAAACCATTTAAATCTGGTATATAATAAATTATTGCCATTTCAAAAATACGTTCACGCCGCGCAAACCGTATTTAGTGAAATGTTCAATTATTTCAAGTTTTGTTAGTGGTGGCAACTTATTCTGAAGACAGTTATGTATTCTCAAGAAATCTTCTCGGTTGTTTTATCCTTTTGAACACCGTATTCCGATGAAACAGCGCAAAAATTCATCACGAACGACGGGGGAGAAGACGGGGAGTGCTAAACAGGACAAAATAGAATGAGAGAGAGAGATGGAGTAGACGTTTCGCCCCGCTCTCTCGCACCCCTTCCCCCTCCCCCCGTCGCTCGCTCTCAATGGAGAGCACCACGCGGTCGGGAATCACGCTATCACTTGTCCCATCTCTATCTATCCATGATCGGCTACTCTCGATCTCTAACTATTCCTTGTTTTTACGAGCGAGACAACACGTGATCAGACGCGCATACGGTACCGTCCATTCGAATTGAACACTGGATAATATTAGAGCAAGTGGTAGGGAATCTCTGCTAATTACATTATCTTGATGAGGAGAAGAAGAAGAAGAAGAGAAATAGAGAAGCAAAGGCCACTAGTTCAACCATTTGGACATGTGATCGGACCAACCGACATTATAAGCGACCGAACCGAATACAAGGCCGTACTTCTCAATTTGACGGCTTCACAAAACATAAAGTATAGGGCGGGAAATTGGGCCGAGCAGCTTGAAAGGTAGCACGATCTCGCTCCAAACGACCCTGATCTGTAGCTCTTTTGATCATTAGTTCCGACACACATCTCTGACCCTGAGCTGTATACCAGACAAAACAGCAGAGGCGTCAACTAAGTATGCGCTGTAGCCGAACCTACCAAGGCGCATAAAAATACAGTAAGATGGGTTGATTGACCAGAGATAGCGCTAAGAGCTTGCAGCCGTTCGCTTCCCCGTCAACGACAGATCGAATGCGCGATACGAAAATGCACTCTAGTTTCTAACCTCGACGAAATGGTCTCACTAAACGAGGATGGAGGTATTCGTCATAGTGGTTTGGCCGGTATTGTCGGAGGGGAAGACGTAGGTAAGGGTGTGGCCCCATCAGCCAAAGGGTCTAGGATCAAGATTCATGGCAGTGGCTTCTGGACGGCACGGTTCCTCAAATATAGTAGCAGCGCGAAAAAAATCAACGCAATCCTATGCTGTTATCGGCGATCCAAATTTGTCTCAATTTTGCGCCTAGGTATTCATTATCTCTAACCGTTCAGACGACAAGAGAAGCCTCGATTTCTATGGATAGAGAGAACAGTTCAGACAGAACGCGATTTTATTGTTAGAAGTGTTTGGATCGCCGACACTCATTGTGTTGGAACCTTGCAAGGATTTGTTCCGACGCACCGAGTTCACCGCATTATTGCCCCCACCTCCGTTTTCCGGAAGGTTCTATTTCAGTCCGAAGTAGTACCCCCAATGATAAACAGCTGCTAGTTAATCAACGATCATTGATGGTTTGGACACCTTCAATTATGATAGTAGAGGGGAAGGAGGGGGAAGGGGAGGAGGACGAGGACGAGGAGGAGGACGAGGTGGAGGACGAGGAGGAGTACGAAGAGGAGGGGAGGAGGAGGGAGAGGAGGAGGAGGCGGAGGAAGTGGGGAAGGAGGAGGAGAAGGAGCAGGAGATGGAGGGGGAGGAAGAAGAGAAGGAGGAGGAGGAGGAGGAGGAGGGCGAGGAGGAGGACGAAGACTAGGACAAGAGGTGTTTTCCCGTGACGCGTCGTCGACGCATGCTAGCTGGCCCCAAAAGATAATGAGATTGATTACTCGCTCTGATTTTGACGGCGAACGCAAACAAACTGATAGGAACCTTCCGCTCAAGGGAAGTCATCGGAAGGGAGGGAGACTCTCCCTGGGAGAGTGATCTTGAAAAGAGGCACTTCCCCTGAAATTAATTAGAGATCTTGCGTCAGGGTGATTGCATGCAAAAGAGTGCATGATCTGAGCTATTAATTCAAAGAAGATAGCATAGTAGAAAATAGCGCGAGCCATAAGAGGATTGGGAGCATTTCCGAGTGAAACAACAATGCAATGCTCCAATCGGGCTAATGGTCTAGGACCAAGACTCCCGAAGGTGAATCTTGGACGGCTTGCACGGAGATACGCAGATGACACGGAGAATGCGGTGGGTACTAATCACGTTTCCAGCCAGGAGACCGGAATAAGGAGCTTGAAATAATTTTAAAAATATCCGGCGGCTAACTGCCAGTTGCGCATCATGAGCCTAGGGGGAGCACCGGGATGACGCCGCTCCCTCTGCTCATGGTACGCAACTGCAATTTGACCGCTATTTTTTTATTTTCTAGCCTCATGATCAGAGCTTTCAATTCAGAGAGGATAGCACGGTATGTGACAGCGCTAAGCATAAGAGGATTGGAAGTACTACAGAGGGAAACAACGAATAAGCGCAATTCCCGTTGGGTCAACTCCGATGATAACGGCGAGTGCACAAAACGACGTTGAAGAGCTTACCGTGAGATTAAGTCGGCCCGGAAACGAGGTTGCAAGAGGTAAATAAATCTAGGGTGTACGCGGCTCGAAGAGGTAGATCAAATGCGAGCGCAGTCCGTAATTGGTATTGCCCGGAAAGCTCCGCGGTGCCCGACAATGATAATCTATCCGCTGCACAAAAACAAACCCTTCTGCAGAGAGGCGCTGGTCACTGGTCAGTTCTTATTCTTCTGATAAGGAAGGGCGGGGGAACGAAGCCATTTCATTTATAGCGACATGGGGTCAGTAAAACGAGCCATTCAGCAGCGAGTTGGAGGAGAAGAGAACTAAGAAGATGGAGAAGAGCACGAGTCACATTGAGAGGGCGTATAAAATAGGTTTTGGTCTCCCCCTGAACACTGCGGAATAGTGACATGAACTCGATATCAGAGACAAAACCCCGTCCTTTATTGTCGGGCACCAGAAAGCGACGCATTCCCACAATACCGTGGAAAAGGGCAGTTCTTGCTCTACCGCCGTTTTATCACCAGTTTGATTCTGAACATGAAACACTTGGAATATAATTTAACGGTGGTAGATCAAGAGTTGTTCTTTCGCACGGTTCTGTGGGAAAAAGCGCCGCGTTTTGGTGCTCGACAATATTTCACAGGACTATACTGTTATGGTCTTTTTGCCCGTCCCGTTAGCCAAGTGTGCACCTCCAAAGAGTTTGACATCGCGTCAATACCTGGGATGCTATGAGGAAATAATAGCCATGACAGACTGTAAGCCGTCTTTAACGGCCCTGTCGTTTCTCCGATTCATCCCTGCAAAAGCTTATCTTCACCCCGGGGGAATACCCCACTGGCCTTCAAGACGAAATAAGTGAAAGCGAACGTGATCCTCCATTCTAGTGGTAAACAGCATCGGTTTATGACTGTTATGGAGGTTTCAAGGGTCTTATTCTTTGCACCCTCTACCCACCCATGTAAGGGTGCGCCCTTATCAGGCATCAAAATTAAGCCATTACTGGCTAAACAGCGGAAATACCGAAGTAGGCTCCGCGGTTCGACGCCTTTCATGTGCTTATCTTCTACTCAAAACATAATTGCAGACGCGGCAAAAAATTCCCTTACAAATTAGGCGCACGCATTTCGTATCGATGGCCATGCGCCGTAACAAAACAACCGCCCAATGTTATGGCAGGTGCGTAGTTGCCCGTGTTTTACACGTACCCTAGGTGGGTGGAGGATCGCGAAGAACGAGAAGGTTAGATAATGTAATGATGCACAGGCAAAGTTCATCTCAACTCTACGCCAATGAACTCTCCCCTCAACTAATACGAATTAGGACCACCGGAGATGAAAAAGTGTCAGACGCTCGATCTGCACGTTTTCCTCTAATTCGCATTACGCCGAGTCGGAAGTCCGTTCCGACTTACAATTAGCAATTCCAAATTCTAAAATCCAAAGGGGTTCAAACGTTCACCGATTTATCAGCATTTCTTTCATAGCTTTCAACAAAAACATCAACCGTCTAGCAATAACAAACTAACAGCCTTGCAAACGGGAGAGTAACAAAAATCAAACGGGTTCAAACGTAACAATGCAGTCAACATGAGGGTTTTCAGTGAAAATATAGATTTGTAAAAATATCGATTTTTAAAATCAACGAGCAGTGGAACTAATTTCCGAGTAAATCTCGTTCCTGTCTAATCGTCGTCGGCAATTCGGAGATCCTTCTCAAACTTCTCCATCTGCTTCTTCTGCTTCCGCTGCTCCTTCGAGTCTCCGCTGAAATTTGTTCACTTTTTCAATGTTTACGATTTTTCAAAGTGGCAACTCCAGCATTCAGATCTAAGCATCCGATCGCAAAAAGAGATTTGAAAGCGTTTGTGTTGTGCCGAATCCAGATGCGCACAATTTCCAGTCGTCCCGTGCCTAGCGCCCCTTTGATCTACAGGTTACCCCTCGCACGCGAACTCTTGTCAGAAATCTGGTGCCCATTGGGTTCTCGACAATAAATTGGAAAATTACAAATGGGAATAAACACTGACGTGAACTTGGCAGCCGTCTTCTGTCGCAGCTCATCGATGCTGTCCTCCTCGCCCTTGGCCCACTCGAGGACGAGGCGGCGGCCGTACAAATGCGTCGAGTGCACGAGTGCCTCCCACGCCCGCTTGGCCTCGCCTGGAAGTTACTATTTAATTTAATTAATTCGTTCCGGTCCTGCCCTCCGACTACGATCTGCGATCAGAAGCTTTAATTAATAAAAAAACACTTGCATCCTTCCCGAGACATTATTTTACATTATTCCGTTCCGTTCAAATCACGAAATACGGACTCGTAATGAGATTTTCTTACATTTATTAAACATTTTTCCGATGCCTTCCGATTACGAACAGCAAGATAAAAAAAGGAAATATTTCGGACCCTTGGTAGCAAAGTCGACGAATCCGAAACCACGATGTTGTCCGGCGCTTCCGACCTTCTTCGGAATACGAACGCTCTTCACCGATCCAAACGTCGTGAACAGCGATTCCACCTCGGATTCGGTGGCCTGAAAGAAAATCGGATCGCAAACTGAACTCGTGCATATTCGGGAGATTCTTATGTGTTGCCTGGAAAGGAAGCTGAAGCGACTCGAATCGCAAACTGAACTCGAATATTTCTTTTAGTAACCATTTATTCCCATTTTTATTATATACCTGGAACGGCAGATTGCGGACAATGATCTTGGTGGCCTCGCCTTGTTGCAGCTTGTCGACACCCTGTAATTTTAACATTCATTAGGTGTGAAAAAAGGTTCTCGTAATGTGAGCTAAGGCTCGTTGGTGCACAATTTTCTACCCGTTGACGCACCTTTCGTTCCTTGATCTTCTTGCCTTCGTCCATTTGGCGATTGGAGATCTTGAGTTCGAGGCAATGTCCATCGAGGAGGGAGCCCTAAAATAAATCGATAGCTATTACGAAATACGATAAATCGATATAAATTTATCGACCTGCATCGTCTTAACGGCGTCCATGGCGTCCTCTTGCGTGAAAAACTGCACAAAACCAAAGCCCATCGACAGCGGCTTGGAGGGATCGGCGGCATTGAATTTGCGGGAAACCTGCGAGGAGTTGGTTGATTACTAGGAATCCTGCCTGGTTGCGGGACCTTTGAATATTTGAGGGTGGTTTTGTCGGGGACCTTAACGCGACTAAAAAAAATCTATTTTGACTAGTTTGGCTCTAAAACACCAAAGTGTATCAGAGCTACAACAATAATAAGATGGCGAGCTGTATTTTTCCACGCCAGCGTGGGAATTTATCGAATTTTTGGTGCCCGACACTAAAGATAAATAGTCAATTTATCTTTGCTTACCTTGGCAGAGTGGATGTCGCCTCGGCCCTTGAACAACTTCGAGAGCGACGCATCCGTCGTGTCCCACGAGAGATTCTTCACGAACACAACCGCGCCTGTGGGGAAGGGGATTAATCAATATAATAAAAAAAATCGATGAAAGATAAAAAAAATCAATATAAAATTATAATAACCTTCTTCAGGCTCTCTCTCCTCGGATGGCGCAGCTTTGGGTTCGTCCTCAACGGTCTCGGCCTTCTTCTGCTTTTTGGTCTTCTTGGCGGGTTTCTCCTCCTCCTCTTCTTTCACTTCCGTCTTCACCTCAGGCTCTTCCTCCTTCACCTGCAATTAAATTCCATTTCATTTACATCCCATGAGGGCTCATCTTACTGCCTGTATTTCTCTCCCCCCTAAATTTACGCTACCATTCGAAAGAATTTCAAATGCAGTAAATTGGTGCTGGGGCCTTGTCACTGCGTTCATATTATCGCATAAATTTGCAAGTCATCTGCTTATTACAATATTCATTTCGAATTTAGAATATAAAAAAATCAATATCGGCCTGTCTAGACAGCAGTCAATGTCTGGCAGGTCCCGCAGGAATCTGGTCATTCACCCGTCTAGTAGCGGCGGCGTCGTCGTTCTTCGTTGTTTTCAGTGAGTTCTTTTGTTTATTTTTTTTCCCCGCCCCATCCCCATCCTCCCGTTCCCTTCCTAGAACTTTTAGCCTTGTTAATGGTTAATTCATTCGGCTTTTCCACAGAAATCTTCCTTGTTTCAGGTTGCGCAGCCATTCAACGACGCCTTATTCATAACAAGAAAATACAATACAATCATGCTGGAATGGATTGCGGTTCGTTCAAGAGATCATTTCAATAGACCAAAGGTCAACTTCGCAGATGCTCCTGACGCTGCTTCTGAGCGCAGCGTTTCTCGCCGTTGGATGCAAGAAAAAGACGGAAGTCTCCGCTCCCGGAATGGCTGACGTAAGATACGGCGTCCCACCACGAAAACCCTGCGGGGATACTGTAGCTGGATGACGGAGGAGACGGCGATGCGCCCACGACCGTAGCTACTACGATCTCCGACAAGAAGAAAAAGGGAAAGGACGACGCGAAGGGAGGAAAGGCAGCCGCCAAGGCTCCTCCGCCCAAGGCCGATCAACCCAAGGCACCCGCCCAAGCAGGAGTTGCTGGTACGAGGAATCTACTGTAACCGTAATCCGTGAAACATCGTACGAAGAAGCCAGTATGCCCGCGAGGATACATTTAATGCCAGCAAAAATACTATACGCACTCATTACGGTAGATTAACCGATCCACAGCATGATATACCGTACTCCCGTACTTCTACGTCTACCGTTCTCTATTCCAGACACGCACGATCCGAACTACCAGACACTCGCCGCGTGCGCTGGTGGCCAGGGAGTCTTCGGAGCTGACAAGGCTGGAGGAGGAGGAGGAGGAGGGGGAGGAGCTGGGCCCAAAGTCCCAGCCGCCGCAGGCATGGCAGGTATATTGCAGCCTAACCTAATTCTACCGTATCCCTGTTCTTCGATGTGCCAAGTCTACAGTACCTCCCTCCTTCGACATGCCCAATTCTACAGTACCCTCTTCCAGATACGCACGATCCCAACTACCAAACACTGGCGGCCTGTGCTGGTGGTCAGGGAGTCTTCGGAGCTGACAAGGCGGGAGGAGGCGGTGGTGGAGGTGGAGGTGGAGGGCCCAAGGCTGGTGGAGCAGGCATAGCAGGTACTACCGTAACTCTCGCAACCGGATTGCGGTATCTTTCGTGAAGATACCCACGACCCCAACTACCAAACGTTGGCCGCGTGCGCTGGTGGGCAGGGCGTGTTTGGAGAGGACAAGGCTGGAGGAGGAGGCGGCGGTGCGCCCAAGGCCCCTGCTGGCGGAGGAGTTGCAGGTACCTACAGTAACCCCACGGGCTACGGTATATTTCGTTTCAGGAACCCACGATCCGAACTACCAAACGTTAGCGGCGGTCGGAAACGGCGATTGCTTCAAGAAGTAGAAGATCCTGCAGCAACGTTGAAGAAAATCATGCAGCTAGTCCCTTCGCTCAGAATTTTCTGGGTGTTGGGGCTTTGAATAAAAGCTCATGATGATCTTTTTCCCCGTGTTCGCACTGTAATAACCGGAACGAATGGAAGACATATGAAATAGATTGAAGTGCAAGAAGAATCCTGGTCCTCCGATTGCCACAGAAATCCGGACGCCGTCAACTGTAGCAGTCCGGAGACCTTTTGCAATGGAGTTTGTATTTCTCGCATTTTTGCCACTTTGCCCCCGGTATAATTAATTAAAGATCAAAGATCACTCGGGGTTGCCCAATGAAAATGGATACCTCCTCTTCCACCTTCTTCTTGTGCTTCTTGCTCTTGCGCTCGGCCTTCTTCTCCTCCACCGTCAGCTCGTCTCCCTTCCTCTTCTTGGCTGCTTGCGCTGCCACGACCTCGGCCTGAAAGGAAGAAATAGTGTGGCCTGGCGATGGTGTAGGAGACGTCGTTCTACGACGACATTTACAATGTACCACCTCGGACATAAGTCTGTTCCCTATCAAAAGAGTCGTTGCAGCATTGTGTTTAGTTAGGTGCAGGAAGCATCGCCGTATGAAAACTACGGTATTTGACCGCTGTGCTATTTCATGGTGTGGTAAACGCCGCCGTATGACAATTACAGTAGACTACCATATTTATGAGACGGCGACGTTTGCAACACCACGTCCATCCGATGGACGACATTTACTACACCACGTCCATCCGATGGACGACATTTACTACACCACGCGCATCCGATGGACGACCTTTATTACACCACGCGCATCCGATGGACGAGCTTTACTGCACCACTCCACGCCCATTCCCCCGTACCTCCTTCTCCTTCTCTTCCTCCTCGGGGCTCGTCTCGAACACGTCTCCGGGTGCCCATTCAAGGTACAGCGGCTGCGTACGGAAGCGAGCATACGACATGGCCTGAAAATAATTAATCGATAATATATTTTAAATCGCTAATCTAATTGTAAGCTTACAAAATCGATAAATTAAGCGAGCCCACCTGGAAGGCGACCTTGGCATCGATCGTGTTGCCGAATGCGATGATGGCACTCACGCCACCATCTGGAACGGGGCAAATTATAAATTTCCAGTTTGCGATTTACGTTGCCAGTCTGCGATCGTAAGAAAAAGAATACGGTACCTGGTGGCAGCAGAACCTTCTGGAGGTCTCCAAACTTCGTGAACAAGTTCTCCATGTCCTCCTTCACCACACCAGCAGGAAGATTCTTGACGATAATAACGCGATCGGATCGCTTACTTGCGGGCCGCGAGAACGAGTCCAGTCTGTAAAATCGAATATCAATCGATAGTTCCAAAATCAATATTTCCCGAATCAGTCTGCGATCGATTTATTGATTACCTGACTCCATTAGCCAGGAGGAAGTCACGCGTTTCGCGGACGAGTCGGGTCTCCGCGAGCGCGAGGCGGACGGCGGAGCTGGAAAAGGAAATCAATACATTGAATTATTATCGATTTATCGATCTTTTTTTGAAAACAGCACCTTTCTCCGTCTCCATCGCCAATAAGGATGTCGCTCTTGCCGACGCCGATCTTCTCCGCAAGAGATTCCGCCACCGCGTTCGGACCGAGGAAGAGAGCGTTCCAGTTGTGTGACTGAATCGATATCTCATTATTGATTGATTATTGATGATTACTTATTATTGATTATTATTGATCGATATCTCATTATTGATTGACGATTAAAATCTATATTAATTTTCACGAAAATAAATATGAATTGGTTTATTTATTGTTCATATACCAAATAATTGAAATTCAGTTCATTTTCTCACCTAAATATGCCCCATTTTTAAATTTTTTTTTCAAATAATTGATTGTAAAATAAATTACTCACCTTTCCAGCATCCTTCTTCTGCTCACCGGCTTTCTTCTGCTTGTAGGATGAATATTCGTTAGTCTGCAATGCAAAGAAAGAATAATAAATTCCGGAAAATTTCCAACCTGCGAAAGTTTCGGCTCCGGCTTCTTCTCCTGGCCAGGAATAATGTGCAGCATGCGGCCCTGTAGAAAAGAACATTAATGCCTGGTGCAATGGTAGTAAATTCAAATTATCTAATGTATCGGTGTAATTCCAAATTGCCGAGTGTATCGGTGCAATTCCCAAATCAATACCTTGAAAATACTGCCATCGAGCTCTGCATACGCCGTAACCGCCGATTCGGGGAAGACGTACTCGACGATGGCGAATCCCTTGCACGTCCCCTTCGCCTTGTCCACGATTACCTTTCAATTCGATTTGTACACCATGCACAACCTCCAATTAAAGAAATGCACCTATACTCCATCTCCAATTAAGGGAACACACCTGTACTTTAACCAATTAAGGAAATACACACCTGCACATCGGCGAGCTCTCCGTACTTCTTCATGTGGCACCGGACGTCGTCTTCATTCGTGGTGTACGGGAGGTTGCGGAGGAAGAGTCGACCCGTCTCCAGGATGGCGTCACGGATCTACAAGAGAGCGCCGAATATGCGCCAAGGCTCGCTGACGCACCTTGCTCTCCTCCTCTTCTCTGTTGACTCCGGGAACAGGCATGGCGTCGGGATTCCCTTTTCCTTTAGCTGCCTCCGCCTTCTCCTCCTCTCCGTCATCGATCTTCTCGATGACGAGCTGAAATACATCCATCTTAATAATATAAATATATAATTTAAAATAAATAATAAATAAAATAATAGAATATATGCCTGATATCCTCCGAAATATGTGCCATTCTTTTGCAGACCTCTGCGGGCGTCAGCGAGCTTCTCGAAGGTGACAAAAGAAGCGGCGGTGCGCTCGTTGCGGGACACCTGGAAAGAGCCAGTGATTATCATACTTCAGAAAGAAAGGCGCACCTTGAGTGCCTTGACGCGGAGTGGCGCCAGCCAGTCCTTCAGGTGCTTCGGCTTGATGGCAGCAGGGAGTCCAGTGAAGATTAGCGACTGTTTCGTGTCTCCTGGAAGAAATCGGATAATTTGGTTTGGATTCGATTAGTTCGTTGTTTGAAGCTTCTAGGATTAATATTATAATAAATTTGTTTAGTAAATCACCTGAAATTCCCTCGAGCAGCTCCTTCTTCAATGCAGTCGTTTCAGCATCTTCATCCTTCATGACAGGAGCTTCCTAAAATATATTTTGTTATTAAAAATAGATTTCGATTGACGATCTCAATCGACTCGCCTGCTCAGAAGTCTTGGTCGAAATTCCGCGTGCCTCCAGGAAGGTCTGGTATTCCTCGGATTCCTTCTTGCCCTTCTTCGATGGAGGACCCTTTAATTATACGAGAAATTAATCGATATCACCAAACTATTTACAGAAAGATTAAAAATCTAACCTCTTCTCCATCAGCATCTCCGTCTTTTTGTGACCTCTTCTCGGGGAAGGTCCTTTTGCTGGCGGCAGCCTTGGCCTCCTCGGGCGTCAAGTTATTGGCACGGGCGTAGGCACTGCAATTTATAAATGTCGATTGAATATCGGTTGAGGTAGAATCGAGAACCTGGATGCTGATGATCAAAGAGGTACCTGCTATCCTTCGCGTATTTGCTCCAAGCGCGAGGCTTCGTCTCGTCACCGAACGGCTTGCACTCTTCGACCTGGAAGAAAATGAAGAATATTTTATCCTATATTATGACCCGAATTTATAGCAACATTATATAATTTCTAATAAAAACAGCAAAACATAAATAAATGTTTAACAAAAATATACCAGAATCTTGTAGGATGACATGTACGTGTTGTTGAGCTTCTTGATGGCAGCGTTTCCGGCCTCATCGGACTCGAAACCGATGAAGGCAAAGCGGCGGAATAGGCCTTCCTACAAATGTAAGCTATATTACGTGGAATTCATGATTTTACTTTTCAAAAACTTCACGATTAATTACATTAATTCATTTGAATCTTCCCACCTTTGTGTACTTCAGGGAACAGTCTGTGATGTTGCCATGTTCCTGTAATGATGCTTAATTTAGTTGTTATCGACAATGGAGACTTTTCTTACTGGTAAAACTATTGTGGGCATCAAGGCATTATGTATGAGAAGTAGTTTACTTTGAAAAAGTCGCGGATCTGCTGTTCGCTGCAGCGATGTGGCAAGCCTTTGGCGATGATGCGAGACATCGGATGCCTGAATGGGTAACAATATACACATATTAAATGCACGATAAAAGTGGGCAATTAACAGATTTTAGCGATTAATAATAGCGAAATAGGATCACCAATCGCAAACTGAATTCTGCGCCATTCAATTTCTTTTTCTTACAGTATGCGATTAGTTTGCGATCGCGGCCTTTCACTGTCCTTACTACCGTAATTCTTGGGATCTTTTTGCATATCTGTCATCTTTCGCGGACAACTAGGTCCCACTCCCCTTCCCAACCCTTTTGGTAATTCCATGTTAGCAAAAATATCGTTGAAAAGACGATAAAATCGATGTATTCGTGGAAACGCACCCAAATATCCGTGGATAATTGCCACGAAACCTCCTACGTTTCTTAAAATGTTTAATAAAAACTTGGTATCGACCTCTGACACCTTCTTCCCCCCTTGTCCTACACCCTTTCCGTACCGCTTCTTTCAGTAGATGAACGGGCAAGATATGCACCGCTCGCGTCCCTCCCATCCTCTTCCCTTCTCCTCCTCCCCTCCCCCTCCCCTCCTCCCCCATTCCCCTCTTGCCTCGATTGAGGCGCGCTGACCATGATGGGCTCCTCATTGAAATATCGCCTTTCCAATGGAAAGATTTCATCCAATCCCCCTCATTTTCAGCGCCCCAATAAAATTGAATAGCATCAATGTGATTTCGTGTCCGGCTATTTATTATCGAATAAAAAAGCTATCTGGAAAATGCTCGAGGATAAAAGCCGTAGGTCAGGGGGTGTGGCCCCTTGTCATTATGCGCGAAGAGACCTGCTATTGTCGGGAACCCCAACTTTCCTATTTCGCACCTCTAACTTGTGCCGCTTAGCGATTTGAAAATTTTTTGTGCTACTTGATCATGATTTCCAAAGGCTGTTTCCAAAAGGATATTTGGGGAATTCGAAGAAGACTCCGAAAAAAAACAATAGCATTTTTTGCAAAAGGAATGAAAAATTTCCTTATTTTTCGTTTTTCTTCTCAATATTGCACGTTCTTTGAAAGTTAGCCCTCGTCCTTGGGGGCCTTCCCCTTGCTGCTAAAGGATGTTCGTCGGTCTATTTGATCAGTATGCAGACTATCCAAATGGTTGCTTGAGTGGGTATGGGG
>JACMIG010000373.1:8143-34089 GCA_014805385.1 Levipalatum texanum
ACCGAATGCAGTACAACACTTGGAAACACATTTTTTTCCGCAATGGGTCTAAGATCCCGATCGGGGGTATTCTTTACGAACCAATAGACTGATCCGAAGCTACGCAACGAAAACCTTTTATTTAAAAGGTGCGCGGATGCGACATCTGGTGCATATTGCCGGGAACCACAATGGTGCAAATATTTCTATAAAATCTCCTGTGATTCGTGCTATGTTCTTAGCTTAGTCATAAGTACACTTGGAGCTTTCTGGTGCGGCTTGGAAGTGTCCCAGCTTGCTATGTTACGCCTCTATCAAGACCATGAAGTCAAGCTGCGGGAGATGACCAAAACCTCTGGCCTCTATTTTGTTACACAAAAACGCGGCGCATTTTGGTGGTAGATCAACAGTTGCAATTTCCATGGTATCTTCCCACAAATACGCCTCTTTCGGAAGAACAGAAATAAGTATTTGTCGTTTTGAGCTTTTACTCGTAATTATCAACGCGATTATATAATATTTGCATTATGGCCTGCGTTCTGAATCGCGGGTTCCCTTTTTGAGCGAATACTGCTTTGGTTTAGCAGAAAACAAGTGAGAAACGTTAGAGAAAAAGACTCGACATCAGAGGGGAGTCGATCTCGAGACCTGTCTCGTTTGCGGCAAACCATTTACCACTGAGCTATGTCTGCAAAGCGAGACAGGCCGTCAGAGACAGACCCTGCCCAAGGAGACGACCGCTCTCTGTCCGTTTCTCTCAGGCCATTCAAAGATTCTGACACCCCTGTGCGTCATCTTTTCGTTATGATGCTGTTTCTACACGTATATATCTCCAATTCTTCTATTGATGGTTACTACAAAAGGCCAAGTTGCAAAAATCATACGATTCGTGTCTCGGACGACGTAGAACACGAAGGGCTCCGTATTTCCAGGATTATTGTTCTTGAGGGAGTAGTAATTGCTGGGCTGCAATAGGAAATTATGGCTTGTTGAGACAAAGTTGTGCAAAGAAGATGCTTCCAAAAGGACTTGCGCACTTTCGAACTCACTTCTAGTCTCGTCACTCTTCTCATGCCATTTTCGTCATCTTCGTGCGTCCTAATCCTGGAATTTGGTTTTGTTTGAATTCGAGATAATTTGTCGCACATGAAAAGAGCCCTTTCGTTCTCTCCTGGCTTATTCTCTGCTACGTATACGTCAAGAATCTGAGACGCTGATGCCGCATAAAAGTAACAGCCTTGGGCGCACTTGAAGGGTGCTTGTGGTTGGCCATTGAGGTCGTTGTGATCGAGGATCTCAGAGTCAGGTAAGGTTACGCGCGAGACTGCAAACTCATGTAGAACCTTGTTACGACTGTTTTTAAGTTCAACCGGTGGACGCCCTTTGCATGCAAAGTTCACTCTAAATATTACCGCAAAGCGAGGGTCTAATTTTCTCAAAGACTTTTTAGATCACTGTGATCGTTTTGCAACTCCGTAGTCGAAACGAATCTAAAGCTGAAATGTTAGGACCATCAGACGAACTTTTGGATAGATAAAGATGAAGTGTACCTCATGAGCGTGGGTACTTTAGAGTAGAAACAGGAGGGACTTACATGCAAGCGTAGCGAGCGTGCAGAAAAGCGCCAATCCTCGCATCATGTCTGGATATCCTCTCTGTGCTCTCCTTGGTCGTGCCTTTGTACAGCGGGGCGTCATTCCATTTCACAATCCTCTAAAAGTCCACTCTGTCTGAATCCCTGTTCCTCCTGGCCCTAGTGCACTCTCGCCTGCATAAGCCCAGTCCGATAAAGAGAGGGCGCTGCATGTGCCTGCAGTCCGCTACGGGCACACACGGGGAAACACCCTTTTCCTTTAGCTGCCTGCCTCTCCCCACGCTTAGTTGTCTCGGGCTATCAAGCTCTAGCGTGCATAAAGTGTTCCCCTTGAACCACAGTTCAGGAGACCAACAAATACTGGGTGGAGTCAAATATCTCGGACCAAGCTTTTATCAGCATGGTGAATCATTGCCAAGGTCTCAGTGCCTCAGTGCAACGAGAATTGTCATGAACCCATGAGATGCAAATACCGAGTGCATGAGCAGCAAAGTCCGCTGTGATAATCCACGAGGAGGTTGTGAAGGGCGTAGTTTTCAGGTGTATTTCAAGGCGCCATATTCGGCAGTTGTGCCAAAGGTAGAAACATAAGTAGAAAACTTAGGGTAGCGCCGATACGGTACTCATCGTTCGCTAACCGCCTTCAGTGCATTATCGCCCAACGATTGGGGGGAGGGCTAGGAGCAATGAGAGCTCAATCATGTCCCCTGACTCCTTGACAACCGTGCATTTGTGTATGTATATGAAACATCCTTTCGGCTCATAGAACTTTATTCTCACATGACTTCGTGTACTTACAAATTCATGATCAGTCGGAATATGGCCAGAATGAATATCGAACCCATTGCGAGACTGGCTGAATTGTTTGTTGTCGGCTCCGGGTTTTCAGTGGAGGAGCTCAATGTACCCGATGACTCCTTGACCGCCGTAATTTCGAGGTGGAAATAGCCGGATTCGGACTTGCGCGTCCAGTCGAGCGAGATTGAATCACCGATGAACGTCGCAGCCAGGTTGGATTCGGTGACTCTGATTGTGAGAAGATAAAAGTTACCTGTCTGTCCACATTCATTTGTGGCGTTAGATGACGTCACAACAGATTGTTCAATAGCTATATTGTCAAGAGCCAGGAGCGTTCTAATTCCCACGCTATCGTGGGAAAACAGCTATTGATCTACCGCCCAGAAATAATGCAATATATCTTCGTAGGCCCTTTCAACGCCAGATTGGTTGTAACACGGCGATAGATCAATAGCTGCATTTTCACACGCTAACAAGGGAATTGGAACGCTTCACGTTCTCCACAATATCTGGGACTCACTTTGTGTTTCCCTTAGCATCGGTGACAGTCACCGTTTCTTCGTGCAATCCACCAGTAACGCTCCACTCGAATGACCTGCAAACAGCACTTGTGAGATTCGTCATGCATTTGATACCTTCTAGTGCGTTTTAAAGTTACAGTTCGTTAGCTTTCGCAAGGATGATGATTCACGCTTTCAATTTACATGGGTACAGTGGATGGTGCTATAAAGTTCCGCACGATTTCGGTAGAAAATGACTCATGATACGTTGGAGGCTTGTTGTGTCCAACCTCGAGTCATCATGAACTCACTTCCCGCTATCCGATTTGAATCTCTTCGTTAGTGACGAAATAGAATAGTAGTATTTGAGAGCATTATTCGTTGTGGCGGTTCCGATGAAACCTGTAAATTCCAGTTTTTTTTGATCGTCAGAAAGGTAGTGCCTACCTGGAGATACCATAATCTTGGTGTCGCCGACTGTCATCTTCTGACCTTCGTAGTGAGCATCTGAAATACACAAACACTGCAAATCTTAATATTCACGTTAAAGAAGGAGTAGGAGCAAGATTCCGGTCTGTAAAACAGCCGTGGAAATTTGGGACAAAATATTCTAAGATGCAAACACAGGCGAAAGTGCAAGTGCACTTTAATTTTACTCCTACTCATTCTTTAAAGGCAGATTTTTTTTCAATAGTTTTTTTTCGATTTAATCCATCATTCGTTTATTTCAGTTTCAATATTTCGTTTATGCACAACTTTTAGAGTACCAACCCGTCGTCCCATCGACCACAAGCCAGTTGTCAATGCTATTCTTGCCAAAGTTGACCGTGAGCAGCGGCGAATAGATTCCAAAGCTGTTTCGCACGGGGTTGATCGAAGGCCTTTAATGTACTTCATATTTGAGATTCGTGAAAGTTTCCATACTGCGGACTGAAGATCGGAGTCGCCGCATCGGAGACCGAATCGAATCCAGTAGTATAGAGACGGATGCGATCGGGCTGCAACTTCGCAATAGATTTCGTCTATTATTATAGCGAATCGTTTTCAGAATAGGTAGTTGCTGACTTTTCCATCCGGTAAACAAATTTGAAGTTGGTTATACTCTAGTAGCCTTCTGCACTCTGACAGTATACTCAGTTAGATTCGCTTACCGTTGAAGAATTGATATGGTTCAGCGTGAAGGATTCGAAAGGGTTAAGGACAGTCAGTAGTTGGTTATCGCGACCCGCGAAGATCATCTGAGATATCGAATCTACATTTTGTATGTTTCTTTTCCCAACCTTGATTCCGGTTGAATTAACGCCCACTACAACTGCTCCGAGGTTTGCTGAAAGTTCTTTTTTGAAAGAAATTTATGTCGATTCCAATTTCAACAGGACTTTCGAACTGTTTCATGTATGGATAGTGGGTTTGTCTTTCTATTTCGATTTGCACCCTATCGACTTGGAAAACATAGCACCGATGTATTACGCATGTACGATATCGTTCAGTTGTAAAATTAGACGGAATAAACTCACGAGCTCCGTTCTGTGCAATGTAGAGAACGAAAGGGGAGACGAGGTGCGGGTTCGCATTGTTGTTCTTGAGTCGATACGTGTCGCTGGCGACAAGCGAAACGCCTTTTAGAGAAGTGTCGTCGTTCTTGCTATTCAGGACAGTTTCCATGCTAAATGAATTTCTTCTTTTGTCGTCTTTTTATTTTGTTTCGACTATTTAGTTCTCACTTCAATGTAAATATCTTACCTTACTTCCGTTATCTCTGCTCCACTCACCACTCTGACAATAACCAATCCTGTATTGGTCGTATCATTCGAGTTAGCATACGCCCTGCATCCTGTGGAACAGGCGAAGTTAAAGTCGGTCTAAAGAGATGGTTTACATTTTCAGAATATTTCTCTCACGTATTGCTTTCCAAGGATGTCGGTCCACTCGATGAGCTCGGCGCGTTCGAACGTTACACGGCAATGGACTGCGATGGTGAACACAGCAAGAAGAAGCAGTGTCGCGTTCATTTTGAGTACCAGGGAACTGGACGTAGTCTCTGCTCGAGAAAAAGACGACGACTCCTCATCGCGTCCTTATGTTGCATGCTATCCTTATCAGGTGACACACACTATGATCCATGGCTTGCCAGTCACAGACCACATTTCTGCTTCGGGATCCTCGCCCATTTCATTTATCATCGGTTCCAAGGTCCATCCAAACGGACCCCGCCAGGATTAGCCGTCCAGGGAAAACGCCTGTTTGTGTCTTCATCTACATGGTCTCCGTTTTCTTTGCTCAACGGATGAGCGGCCGCTAGAATGCCATGCGTAATAGGGCGTCATATTGATCAAACATCATACATAACTTCGCTTTATTGCACCGAGAATCGAAGCGATGGATAATTAAGCTTTCCCTTGATCATGTGTCGTTCTCACGGCCTCTCTTGAAGTTGAGATATTCGGCGGTGCGGGCATCCGCTTCTGTCAAGTGGAACCGCCACCGGAACAGTTGGATAGTAGCACCGACCACGAAGGCGTTCTCTCTGAAGATTTTCGTTCATTTTGTTTTGTAACGTTACATCATCATGCGCAACTAATTGAAGTATGGACAAAGAGGACTATTGTCCGGTATACAGTAATGCGGACGAGACGTGTGAACAAGATTGCGGTGAGTAGCGTGATGAATGTAATGGGTAGGTCATTCATTACGCTGCTTACCGCTGAGTAGTTCGCCCTTCGCTTCCTCATCACTTTAATTTTGGACATATAGTTAGATTCCAGGAGTGCCTCATGGAACTATCCTGAAGACAGCGCTTACCCAAACGTCGTTTCCACCGCACTTAGGAAGTGTCGCCCGACACTCCACTTCCGCAGGCGGCTGCACTCACTGACGTCCACTGAAAGAGCACGATTAGTTGATTCCTAAGACCTGGGCGTCAATCGTTCGAGAGTATTGTCGGCGAAATTATCCATACGAATGTACGTTCATCGCCATACGATCTCTCTCTACAGGTCCCTCCTTTCCCTAAGAGAGATAATAGGGCGATGAACGTACAATCCGTACTGTTAATTCCGCCGACAATATTTGAAGTCAATTGAATTATGAAAGTGCATCAACCTGCCCGCGTGTTTAGATGGTACGTCATGATGAAGACGATACCAACGAGGAGAGGAGGAGGATCGTCCTGCAACTGTTTGCCTTACCACTTGGGATAGCCATTCCTTCGGAAACATATACTTCGTTTCTTCTTTCATAGTCTTCTAAGGATTCTAAATATAACTCACCAGTGTGCACAGGAACGTCAACTTCTCCGGGGCGAACACAAAATCGACGGGCGGTGGGCCGAGCGCGAGTTCCTGAACGAAATCTATATTGTGTCAGAGGATCTTTAGTCACCTTCCAATCAACATCTACGTCAGCCGCTTCGCCACCGAATTGCTGCTCGACATACCTCAATATCATTCGTTGGCATACAGTGATAACCAGTATGTCACTGAATACAGCCACTGAACACTGAACACTGATATTCAGAGATATTCAGTGACATTCAATGTAAGTTGATTTCAGATGCCTAAGAGGGATAGACAAAAACCTCCTCGTTTCCTCGCTAGCACATGAGACGATAAACATCGGGCGAGCGAAGACGTCGATCCAGATCCCGGGACGGAAGTCCCAAGCACGGTAGTGACGGAGGACGCCGTCTGCAAGGAGATCGGCATTGCCATCATGTTGCCTTGCTTTTCCATAAACAAGCAGAATTATAACCAAAACGGATCTAGATAAAACCTATGATGAATCTTTTAATTTTTTTGAAATGATGTCTCCAACAGCGATTACCGTGCGTGACGACTTTCGGCAACCGTATCCGCCTCAAGAACAGCTGCCCTTGGAAGCCGTCGGTCTCCTCGTGCAGGCATGCAGTGTGATCGGCGCAGAAGACAGTCATCCTGGAGGAATTCGGGTATTTAAAAAAAGATTATTTGATTAAAAATTGCTGTGCTTTCGTGGTCATCTAATTGTTTCACGCTTACTTGAAAATCCTTCTCATTCGGACTCGGTAGAAGTCTGTCGCTTGGTCCAGCCAGGCCAGGCGAAAGAACAGAAGTGATGGCTGGCCGACGAAGGAGCGCTGAAGAGACGGCGAAGTCATGGATATACACGTGTGATATAATTTAACATCCAGTCCGACTATTCATACGTTTATCCGTTTCACAATCAACGTTGACGCCCTCTTCACTTACTTGAGCCTCCGGTCTCGGTGCGGCCTCCGTCCTCCGCCGTGATACCAACCACGGGTCCTCGGGGATCGTCTCTTCCGTACCGACTACAAAGAAAGTTATCAAAAGGCTGACAGAGCGTCAGGAAAACATCCTAGAGATCTTCCCGACAATAGTTATTGCGTACATACCTGACACCCCGTGTTCCTCCAGAAATCGTCGCGAGTAGTTGTCGCAGTTTGCAAGGCGGTACTGAAAACTGAATAAGACAAAATATTGATGAGCGGGCGAACCTTGGTCCCGAATAGGTCAATATCCGCGCCTAGATGCAGCTCCGACCAGTGTAGAAAAGGTGCTCCGACGCGCCCAGGACGCGGTACCCTCTGGTGACGGAATATTCGGCCCTGAAACGTGGCTTATTCATTCAAGAATTGGCAATGCTACTGCCCAATAACTAACGACGATTTTATGGGCCCCATAATACCTGCATACAGCCGGAATTGTCCTGAGGCGGTTCGTGAAGGGAGAGAGTATCCGAGTCGAGGTGGTAGAATAAGCGGAGGAGACGGACGCGTTGGGCCATTCTGCGGATAACTTTATTTTCTAGTTTCAGAGCTGTATTGAATCCATAACAACTTGGACTTACCGATCCAGTCCCATGCCCTCGTTCCCTTTCTCCTGGGCATAAACCGTGAAGCATAGCTGCTTCCCGCCGATGTCGGCATCGACATTGTGGAGGAGCTCACCTCGTCTGTAACTCTCTAGTGTCTTCATTTGCGCACTACACCTACATCTCCGGTAGTATAGTGGTTAGTATCCGCGTCTGTCACATGCGAGACCCGGGTTCAATTCCCGGCCGGAGAGAATCTTTTGATCTCTCTCCTACTGCCATTTTTCTCGCTCTGTTGGCCCGGCGCGTTTGCATGATAGACGATTTCTTTTCTGTATTGTGTATTTCACAAACGCCGTTGCTTTGTGAAGCAGAGTGCATTGCGGAATACATACTGCAGAAATGATCCTTTGAAGCATGATTTCGCTTAATCATTCGCAGGCCTCGTGAACTAGTCGTGATCAGAACGTTCTGCCATTCAAACGCGCCGGGCAAACAGAGGGAGAATAAATGGAAGAAAAGAGAAAAAGCAAAAGATTCTCTCCGGCCGGGAATTGAACCCGGGTCTCGCATGTGACAGACGCGGATACTAACCACTATACTACCGGAGATGTGGCTCTAGAGAATGAAGAATCAAGAAGTACCTGCAGCCCGGCTCCAGTGCGTGAACCTTCGGGTAGTATTCGACCATGGGTGGATTATCGTGGATGTACATCTCGCCATTGTCGTATCGCAGCTGCTGGCGGCGATGGAACTGGAAATATTCCGTGCAAGGATCCGAAATCTTAAAAAATCACGTTCCAGGAATACGCACATCGCTCACTTCCAAGTGCACTGTTTATCGTGTAAATCTATTGTCGGCGGAATGAACGTTCCTTACAATACGCTAATCGCCCTACGATCTTTCTCCATCGTTATAGCATATGGATATCTGACGGTTAGATAAACGAGAGAACAATCGTAGGGCGATGAGCCTAATGTCCGGAATATTCATTCAGCCGACATTACTGTGTTGTCAAATTAGGGCGATCAGCGTCTTCACCGGAGCTTTAATTTCGATGATAATACCGTGGGATCCCTGGGGTCCGAGCCGAACATGTCGAGGATAGCAGCCGTCGGCATATCTTCGACGCTACGTGCAGTCGAACGCATCTTCTGAGGAATTCGGAGGAATGTCGAGTCGGACATGGTTAGAGGAGTAGAGGGGAAGAGGAAGGGAAGAAAGAGTGAGAGAGAGAAGCGATTGGCCTAAAGGAAAGAGACAATCACAGGAAGAGTTTACAGGGGGGGGGGGGTTGAGGCCTTTTCGGGCAGGGCGCGTTTCTGAGACACTTCCCCCATGCAATTTTCGGCATCCGTCAGCAAGCAACCATGCGGAAGTCCGCAGGCTGGTAGGAGGAAAGAGGGATGGAGGAGACTGAAGAGGACTGAAGGGGAGACGAGGGAGATGGAGGGAGAGTGGAGGCTGAGTTCGGGAGAGGGGAGCACAAGGATGTGGTGGAAACATTCAAACAACGCTGGAATTTAACCACTCTTCCAATGGATAATTATGGTACACGCTTTAAGGAGAACAATAGAGGCTGGCTTTATGCATAGAAGAATCGAAATGCAATATTGTGAATTCAAAGCATGGTATCCTCGAGCACCCTCATGAGTAGCTCCCTCCTCAACACTTTGCCACTACTCGAGAGCGGCAGTTCGTCGAGAATGAAGAGACCGCCCTTGAGGTGCTTGAAGGACGCGAGACGTTCTTTAAAGGAATCACCTTCTTGTTTCTGCAACAGAAGGTACGAAATCAAGGCAAGATCCGAAATTCAAGCTTTCTACTGTTAACATTAGAAGAATTTCGATCTCCAGTACCTCCCCAGAAAAATTGGAAGGGCAAAGATAAAGAAACTCGCCATTTACAAGCGCAGCAATCGTGGGAAGATCGTCGGCTGTTGCTCCATCGGCCAGGACGACGTAGGCTCTGAATGTTAACTAGACGAATTCCGTCAGCCCAAGCTAGGATCAGTTCCAGCTAATGAGCGAAAGTGCGTGAAGAATACGAGCGTTTCGCAAAAGACATGAGTTGCTGTAGAAAGTTGACAACAGTTCAGCTCTTGCATACGGCAATTATTTTGACATTTGAATCGGTCAAACTGGACTAAACCACAGCTGGATAGATAGTAGATGTTGCTTTTACCACTAATACCTTGGTACGGATCCCGCCCACTCATCCGGTATTCCGATTACGGCAGCGCCCTTGACCAGAGGCGAGGAGAGGAGGACGTCTTCCTGTATTGTAATTTCTTGTAAAGATGATTATCCCAGCCACTTACGATCTCCGCTGGGGCCACCTGCATGCCGTGCACCTGAATGTGTTTATTTATTATCAACGATCCGAATGTCCTAGATACAGATATTCAGAAATTGTTCCTAGTAGCGTTGCGAACTCTCTGTTGCCACTCCATTTCTTCTGGTTTTTCTCGCTGTTCCTCTGGCTAATAACGATGAAGAGATTACCAGGTGTGAAGTGCGGAACAACTTCTAAACCACCATTTTAATTCCTATTGAATTGAAGGCCCTCCCGTGGCGGCCGATGCTTCGCACCTTCACTCGAGAATTTACACCGAGGCATAACCCCACTGGGAATGCTCGCACTATTCCGCGAGTACATTTATCACAGTTCAGTATTTTATCAAGACCTCAAGAGAGCTTCGATAACCCTGCTTTCCTACTCCAGAGTGTTCATCACCTTCAGATGGAGCTCAACACGTGGGACTACCAGACAACGCGACTTATCGGCAGAGGAAGTTATGGAACGGTTAGTTTATGTATTTCAGTCACTGCATCATCAAAAAGTTGTTTTGCATTTCGCCTACGGGGATTCCTTTCGTAATATTATTGCTTAGCGCAGTGGTCTCTCCATTTTTAAGGTTCGAGTTCAACTTTCTATTGCAGACTCTAGCCGGTTTCATGCTCAAAACGGGCGAGCCCATAGCGGTGAAGGAATCGACAGTGGCCGAGTTAGCGGGAGAGTACGCAGTGCTGAAGCAGCTCATTAGAGCGCCTCACATCTTGCAACTCAAGGGACGCCACGTTTTCGGGGACCGAAATGTGAGTATCGGATCAATTAATGGAATTCAGAACCTTTGACGTTCGTTACTGCAAAAAGCACGGGAAACTACAAACGAAATATATTTCTCCCAAATCGAATATTGAGCACTTTTGTAGTTTAGTTGAACGTATCCGAAGATATACGCAGCATGCAAATCATGATCGATATTCAGCGCCCCAATATTTGCCCGATGAATCTGATCACGGAGATGCCAACACGGAGTCTGGCCGATCTCCTCGAGGAGGTCCCCTATCGCCGCGGACTCTGCCCCACCGACATCCTACAGCTCGTGAGCCATATCGGTGAGAACTAAGCTTACTACTCATTGTGCAGCACCAAAGAACTTGTAAAAGATTTGTGCTGTTTAGCAGACAGCTCTCTTTGTATCTTCGAGGAGAAAAGGAATCGGTCGCTGAAATTTTGCTTGACCATAGATTCCAACCGAAGTGTGGAATAAATCAGCCACAGATTCCTTATTGGCGCTTAGATATGGGAGGCGGAATTTTTGACTAACGGAACGCGATTTACAAGTTCTCTGGCGCTGCACAATACAATTAGATGTCCTCAAATTATTCACTAACATATTCGAGTTTGAGTTTCTCAATGCTTCGACACTGTCAAGACACTCCCAAATCTTAGATGTTGTAGAGATGTATTTTTCTTTACAAGAAGTTCTAAACCCATAATCTTCAACACCGTCTTTCCCAGGCCGAGGAGTCAAGGAGCTCGTCTCCCGACGGATCGCGCATCGGGACATCGGTCTCACGAATATCCTCGCCTACAGCAGTGGCGAACCCGCACCGTATTCCGCGTTCAACTTCAAACTGTCTGTTTTTTTAAACGTCTGGATCGATGAAAAAGTTTCGACAAACCTGAACGGATGAAAAAGTTCAACGGCAAACAGCAACAGTCGAATAGGCTACATGGTGGTCAAATTCAAGCTGTTAGCAATCAACGATTAAAAACCTCGAGCATTTTAAAAGATTGTTCAAAAAGATTCAAAAAAGGCTCAGAAGATTAGAAAGGTTCAATAGGAGAAAAAACTAGTCCAATTTCAGCTGCGACTTCACTCTGTCCGAGGTCGGAGTCTTGTCGAAGGTTCTTCATGCTGAATGGAAGCAACACATCGACCCGCGGTTCCTTGCGGAGAAGTCAGATCTGTGGTCGATCGGAGCGACGATATTCCATGCGGCCACCGGATCCGCGCCCTTTCCCCGTCAAAGAAGTGCCAAGGAAAACACTGAACTACTGCGGAGGAGACCGAGAGGTGGGCAGTAGATTCATATCCTTCTCGGAATATCGAGCATATCGATTAATGAAGGAGTAGTAGCAACGTTTATACCGCTCCCTCGTACCACAGTCAGTCGGTGAATCCCAAGCCTGACACGGTCTAAACAGTACCGCGTTTTACTGCATTGAACATGTTCTTGCTCCATTTCTAGTAGCGTAAACATAGACGTATTCTTAGGCACCATCTGTGCGGTTGCTCACCCGTCTAGCCGTCGATTCCAGTTCTTAACGGAGATGAAGAAGGACTCCTATCCTAGCTGGCTGATCCACTCCCTCTCACACTCAGTCACGGGGCTCTTTGAAGCACTCGCCTACGAGCAACTATTGGACATTTGTAACGAGCTGGAGAAGGTAGGATCAGTATAAAAATACTAATCATAAAAAAAAAAAAAAACCGAAAGCGGATCATCCTGCTACCTTCGTTAACGGTCACGACTCTCTGTTGTACAAGCAATTCTCTTCCGAATGAGCCCTTCCGGTAAGAACTATCAATTACTATCTATACTTGCACTGACAGGAATGAGGGCATGAAATTAGGAAGCATTCCTAAACTATGAAAAAGGGGACTGAACCGTTGTCTTTTCAATGCATTGGATGTCGGAAGTTGCCACTGTTTACAGTAGGGTGACGGAATCGAACATGAATTCAGACATGTTTGATTCATTTGTGGATTCAATCGAACATGAGTTCGATGCATGCCTTCATTCCAATTGAACGATGTTCGATTGGAATGCAGACATCAATCGAACATGTTCGTTTCCGTCACCCTAGTTTACAGGAAGGAATGTCGATCGCTGCCAGCACGACTCGGATTTAAATCGGAACCTCGGATGTTGGTCATAACGCCATCGCAGCTGTACAACGAAGAGGAATTCCTACGAGCCTTGCCAAAATTATGGGAAGAGGCCCTGATCGTGTCGCTCTCTGAAGCAGAGGAGGAGAAAGACACAGTTGAAGGTAAGTTACGACAAAGATTGGTGATCATGCTGTATGAGTGGCAGTTTAAAACCCCTTAAACATGATACCATGTTTGACATATCTGATGACTCTGGAGAGTTGCTTTGTTTGACCTGCTGACTCATTGTGAGAACTACTTTGCAGGTCCACTCCAAAATAGTGTCGATTATCTGTCGTGCGTTCAGGACGTCTTCGAGCTCAGGGAATCGTAAGTCGGCCTTCTTTAGCTTTCATTAAGTATCTCATGCCAGCTGCGACACAATCATCAGTACCTGGCAGACGTCCCGCGACATCGTTGCGTCCTTTACAGAAACGGTGAGCTAAAGAAGCGCAAGGGTGGTCACAGTTCCGTTCGAACCGTTCTCATTTGTCTGGTTTAAACAACCGAGAGAGAGAGAGAGAGAGAGTTTAATTCCATGGAACGACCTGGCCATATAGCCGAAAAACATACAGGCCTTTTTGCATTGATGACAGATAGCTTAGTTTTTTGTGTTTCAAGAAAGAGATTCAATACTATCCCTTGCAGCTTCACAAGCGCCAAACGGAGCTGCAGAACTGGACGGCTTCCGTGGAGCGGCACTCCGGGACTACCTCCACTATTGCGACGCTATCAGTGGCTGCCGCTGGTGTGTCGCCAAGACTGAGCCAGGTGCGCCCTCCCTCGACCCTTCAAAAACATCATCCTTTAGATGCTTGAGGCACTCCGGGACCACGAACAGAAGATTACTGCGACCAAATGTCAGTGTTCTTTAATAAAGGGGAAAACCTCGTTTCAGCCCAGTTGCTGAAGCACAACGCAAGACTTGTGGGCGTCGCGAAGTGGCTTGCACAGTGGGAACCCCTCGACAAGAAACTCATTCCCCATCTTGAAGGTAAGTACATACGACTGCGGAACAATAATTTTACGTCTTTTTTATACTTCATCCGTGATCATTTTATTCTATAAATTATATGACGGTGTAACACTTTAATCGGGCTTCCAAACAACAGACTGTTTGATTGGACCACGTGATATATCCTTTAGCGGGAAGTTTGAAGGATGCATTAATTTTCCTATTACATTGTCTGTACGATTCAATTCAACCGTAATTCAGACTCGATGAGCCTTCTACGCTCCAGTGATGCAAGTGACGGACGGGACACGCTGGCGATGACTCTGCGACGGCTCCTTAGACAGAGACTCCGCGCTCTACGAACCGAGGCCAAGGAAATGACACTGAGGAGAGGAGGGCTCATGGATCTGTGCAGGTAGGGTTACTTCGTGCTAAGAATCTATGTAGTACAAATACATCACCGGAAAATCGTCCAGTTTTGCGCAAAAGCATGGGTTGCCTCCCTGCTTTGTTTCACGAGCTGCATGGTACAGGAAGAACAACCGTTTTTCATCTCAGGATCCTGATAGTAACAAACGATGGCTTCAACGCGGACGCGTGCGATCTAAAGGATACTGCTGCTCTCCTCGAAGCTGTGCTGCATCCGGCACAGGTATTTAGTTATTATATAGTGACCGTTTCAAAGCCGTCAAAGGCTCTCGAAGGCTCTCTTGGAGAGATAATGAAAGATTCACACAATAAGACAACAATGTCTTTTGCAGGCGATGATCAACAACTTCTTACTGAAATCAGAGGGCGCGTCTGAACTCGTTTTGAGCAAGTACAATCTATTTTACGACTCAAGCAAAGGAAAGTTCAGGAACCTCACGAATGCCTCGCGCGCTACGGAAATTATCACAATGAACGCAAAGCGGCACCAGGAGAAGATTGAGGAGATGGACGTTAGTAGCCAGTGATCGTCAGAGTAAGAACATTTCAGAAGCACATGGTCGAAGCATTCGGGAAGCTACGCGGAGGAAATAAGAGAAGCGCGTAAGGATAATCAAGGCTTCTATCCGCCAACCAAACGTGAATAAATTCGCGTTTCGTACGCGACTGTTTTCTCTCCATTGAGAACAGCGTTTCTCTCGTCGTGTGTCAGCTTATATGAGAAAATTAGACGAGTTTGGTTTGTCCAAACATACTCAAATTCTAACTGAGTTTGATTTTGTCGCATAAATCAGAGCGATAAAATCCATTGTTTGTTGTTGACAGATATCGGTACCTTGAAGACCTCCTTGATCCGATCGACGATGTAGTAGTAGCCATCGACGTCGACATAGGCAATGTCGCCCGTGCGCAGCCATCCATCGGAATCCAGAGGCGAAGGGGCACCGAGGTAGCCCTGAAGCGTATTCGCATTGTGGCACTTGTCAAGACTTCGACAGGGCTCTGGTTATTTTCTACAAATTTCACATGAACGGGATGGATTCAGAAACAAGTTAAAGAAGGACAGGCAGCAACTTTGCAGTTGGATGTAATCTGACATAGTCAAGGTAGAAATAGTAAATTTACGAATTCCCAAAGAAAGTTATTGTACACCGCACAAACTGCGTGCTGTGCGTGAAGTACAGTACGCGCTCAGTTTGCGACATCCCAACCTTGTCTATTTCAGTCTACCCGTAGATCAAAGTTGCTTCCGGTCCTTCTTTAATGCTTGTTGGCATATTGTGATTTGAGCATGTGAGAGAAAGGAGACAGCTATTCACGAACCTTCATCACGGATCGGCCTTTGAGCAGGAGTTCTCCACGCTCACCAGTTGGTACAATGGCGCCGTCCTCGTCGACTATCTGAGTGGGAACAATTAGAGATGACCTAAGGATGCGGACCTTGGCCTCGAAGCCCGGTAGGAGCTTTCCGCAGCTTCCAAGCTTCTCCTCGCACAGCTTCTCTCCAACGGGCGTCGTGTGTGAGAGGATGACGACTTCGGTCATGCCGTAGCCTGTGGAGATAACTTTAGCTGTCACATGTCTTTGTTGTCAACACTATTATCTTCTTAATAGCCATACTTTGTTGTTGCTTTGCAGCGCAACCTTCTTTTTTACTTAGCAAGTTTTTATTTTATCAATTCACCTTGAATGAGGCTGGTGACGCTCTTGAAGCGCTCGAGGAACACTTCGCACAGCTCCTTTCCCAGGGGCGCGGAGCCGCACAGCACCGTCGTCACCTTGAACGCAGTTATCTTCAGTTACCCAAATTTTCACCAGCTCCGAACGCGTCAAATACCAACCGAGTCCAGTTCGCACTCGGGCGGTGCACGAGCGAGTGCAGTAATTATCGAAGGAACGACGTTGATGATTTCGATCTGAAAGAAGGAGCTCGAATTTTGCGGTCTGCATATAGAGTAACAACTCCTTCTTAAAGAAGGACTAGGAAGAACTTCTTGGCAAATTGCCAGTCATAATGGGAGTGCATTTCTCCAGACATCGACGTATCGAATTGTAGCATTTCCATACATCGACGTCTGGAGAAATGCACTCCCATTAAGACTGGCAAGTTGCCACGAAGTTCTACCCAGTCCTTCTTTAAAACCATTAGAAACATAACCTTGTACTTCTCGATGTACCCCAGCATGTATCCCAGGTTGAATTGGCGCATGATGACGGTGTGGTGGCCTTCGAGGAGGCAGAAGACAAGCGCCCAGAAGCCACTGCCGTGATAGAAGGAGAGCAGTGCGAGCGTCGTCCTCTTCTCTTCACCGAACGAGTCGAAGACTGTACGAGTACTTCATCAATTCGCGATTGAAGTGGCGCAGATTCTGTTTCTATCAGTGTGTACACAGCCTATCGCAGCTTCTCGTTTTTTTGATTGCGAGAAAATACATTAGAGATAATACGAACGCAAAGGTAACATAGCACGATTGATTGAGCTACCACTACCTGCCCGCTTGAGACTAGCAGTCTCGGCGTTGTAGTTGTCGTGCGTGAGGTGAACACATTTGGGGGTGTCTGTAGTGCCAGAGGAGAAGGGAGCGAGGAGCACGTCTTCCGGGCCGATCGAAGTCTTGGCGACGAACTCGGATAAGGACATTGGATGAAGTGGAACGGTCGGCGGCCCGAAGACGTCGGATACAAGGATCTGTAAACGAAATTTTTCTTTAATGGCTGAGCACCAAAGCGATGAAGGCTAGACAACACTTTTTGCAGACAAAACTAATTGTAAGGAAATGTTCCGAATGGCCGCTTCTTCCATCATCCCTATTCGTGAACGTCAAGGAGCGGGCATATGACGAACAAATTAGACCTTGTTCCCTATGTAACTACTGTCTTTTAACCAGTATTTGTGTCCATATTTTTCAGTAGCTATGAAGCACCTGCCGAACATCTCCCAGCCTCTTCCAGGCGAGGTCGTCACAGATGATGAGCTTGGCCTTGCACCGCACCGCGTATTGGAGGATCTCGTCTGTGATGATGAATCAAAGTCGAAGGGGGGCAGAGAGACCTTTAGTCAGATCCGGCGACACTCCCGATACGATGGCCCCGTTGAGACACGCGCCGAGGAAGATCAGAGGGTACTCGGCGCAGTTGGGAAGGGCAAGGAGGATGGAGTCACCCTGAGCTTTTCCTCTACAAACATTGTGGGCAAAGCGAAAAGCAAAAGTTCCGTCCCGGCCGGGGTTTGAACCGCCCAGATGGCGAAGGGGCTGCTTCGTACAGCGCCTTAGACCCCTGAGCAACGGCTCCAAAGACCACATTTTTTCTGGCTCGCGTGCTACTAGTCACATCGACCGGTGCACCCTTTTGAGATCGTCGTTGCGAGTCAAAAGCATCGAAATATTTGGGGAGTTGAGGTTTCACGATTCGTATCTAGGGGCATGAAGAGGCATAACAGAAGGCCAAAATAACCACCTTTGTAACAGATCAGTTCCAAATGCATGACGAATAAGGATAGTCAAAGAATGTGAGCAAAGACAAATACTGCGTGAATCCTGGACGATACCTTCCCAATCCCGAGTCTCTTGAGCGTAGTTCCGATGCGAAGGGATTCGTCAAGAACTTCGGTAAAGGTGAGCGTGCGCCCGGTTGTCGTGTCCGTCTGAAGGTATTCAAATAAAAAAGCAAGTTATGAGAGATCGATGGAAAATATGCAAGCCTTTGTGCAAAGTCATCCATCACATACCAAAGCGATCGCGTTCCCATACTTCTTGCAGTTCTCGAGAATTTGCAGATGAAAGGGAGTGGTGGGTATGAGGAGGTCCGTCTCGGCCATCGTCGTACAGTGGAGAGCAAGAAATTCATAGCACAGCAAGAAATGTCTCGCCCCTCAGTACTGATTGCCTGCGATCTGTGCAGTGTTGCTGTGGAGGATAATGAGCTGCAATTCCGGATGCCATGGTACCGTGCTCGTGGATAGATGAACTATATCCGTGGGTCTCTTTTGGAGGCGGGGGGGGGGCTTAAATTTATGATCATCCTCGCTTCCCCGCCAACCCCGATGCGAAGTAGCAATATTCTCATGTTGGGGTGCAGTAGCTGTTCCGTTTCGCGTTCCGGTCCGCTGCTCCCTCTCTCCACGGTTCTCTCGTTGCTACAACTTGTCTGGCGGATAGAGAAACGAGAGAACAGTGGAGAGAGAACAGACCGACCTTATTTTTTTCACAACATTGCACTTTTGAAAATGATTCTGTCTCTGTATTCTGATCATCAGGGCTTTTCTATACATCCCATTTGCGTTTGTCAAGGGCTGCATTTTCTTGTTCAAGGCGATCAATAGAAGCAGCTAAGTGCATCAATAGAAGGTGCTAAGTGCGAGTGTGAGAAATCCTTGATGCAATACTCTGATGTTGCCCTGTGGCAACGCCTCTGCATTTTCTCACACGGACGCAAAAATCTTACGAGCAAGTAAATATTTCATATGAGTCCGTCCGCGAAAGGATCGAGCAGTGCCGCGCACTGGGCAACTTTTCTTATCCGCTGGGGCTCATTTTTTGGTCAGGAGTACTCCAAGACCAGTCAAGTTGAAAAAGATATAGAGCCGGTTTTTTCGACCACGGGTGTCGTCGCTGTACTTGCTCGAAGACACTGTACTTTTTGGTAAAAAAATGAAGTCAAAATCTATTTTGCCCATAACTTAACAACGCTTTGACTAAATTGAGAATTTTTATGCTCATTAGAAAGCTGACGACGAGTTCTCCAAAATTGCCCCAAAATGTACCATAGGGGTTTATGGTGGCTGACTTTTCAGACAAAGAGTGCAAAAACATTTAGTCAATCCTTTCTCGAATATGTATATGGGAAAACTACTCGATTTTTTTTTTCCAATTTCACCCTGATTTGTCGGTCGGGCTGTACACACTTTTTAGATGGCCACCAATACCACCTAGTCAGGGGTCCAAAGTGGACTAATTATTTTTTGACCTCCCCAACAAATTCCTCTACTAAAAGAATGGAGTCATCAGTAGCACTTGGGACCGATGCTTTTCACCCATGATGGGGTATCATGGTCCAAACTCGGTATATGAACTTGAGCGGAATGGGCTAAAAAAGTGTCCCCATCGGTATAAAATGATGCCTAAAGTCATTTTTGAGCATTTGCAAGAAAAAAATTTACCCACTTTTTTTTGAGGTAAGGGGGGACCTCATGAAGATTTTTAAATCCATGAACCGGGGTCCTAAAATCGACTTTTTGAAAGTTAACGGAAATTATGAAATAATGAACGTAGTTAAAACAACGAAAAACCACAAAGTTCGAAATTTCCGATAACTTTCAACAAGTCGATTTTAGGACATGATACCCGGTTCATGGATTTAAAAATCCCCCATTACCTCAAAAAAGTGGGGAAAATTTTTTTCTTGCAAATCCCTCAAAAGTGACTTTAGACATCATTTTAAACCGATGGGGACACTAGCCCATTCCGCTCAAGTTCATATACCGAGTTTGGACCATAATACGGGTATCATGGGTCCAAAGCATCGGTCCCAAGTGCTACTGATGACCCCATATTTTTAGTAGTGGAATTAGTTGGGGAGGTCAAAAAATAATTAGCCCACTTTGGACCCCTGACAATGTGGTATTGGTGGCCAGCTAGAAGTGAAAATAGCTCGAAAATTCACATTTATGGAATTTTTATCATTTTTCCCGAAGTGTACGCCTGACCGACTTAGGCGAAATTTATCAGCATCAGGGTGAAACTGGAAAAAAAGTCTGATTGTGAGTAGTTTTTCCATATATTCGAGAAAGCATTGACTGAATATTTTGCACTCATTGTCTGAAAAGTCTGCCACCATAAACCCATATGGACCATAGGCTATGGAACATTTTGGGGCAATTTTTGGAGAACTCGTCGTCAGCTTTCTAATGAGCATAACAACTCTCAATTTAGTCAACGCGTTGTTGAGTTATGGGCAAAAATAGATTTTGACTTAATTTTCTAGCGAAAAGTTCAGTGTCTTCGCGCAAGCACAACTACGACAGCCGTGATTGAAAAAACCGTTTCTATATCTTTTTCAACTTGCCTGGTCTTGGAGTACTTCTGACCAAAAAAGCCCCAGCGGATAAGAAAAGTTGGCCAGTGCGCGATATCTGCGAAACTGCTCGATCCTTACGCGGACGAACTCATATTAGCTGTGCGAGTTGCAACCATCATACAATTTCTGATCGTCGGCTATTTCGAATTGCAATTCAGATCATGCGGGATCACTTGGAGGAATTGCCCGTTGAACTTCGCATGCGAATCGTTGCTTTCTGTGAAGACACGGCTGAGCTCTTCAAGGTTTTTACTTCAAGACTACTAGGCTTGAACTTGAGAACATTTTGCAGGCATATCCAACGCTCAGTGACGAATTCTCCATCCACATCAGTTATGTGTGCCGGATATTAGGTGTTTTTATTCCAAGGAAGATCGCCGAGTATGCCCAGGAGCATTCGCTTCGCTTTACAACCGAGGTGAGTTCATACCGCTTTCGGCATTGTAGTAACACAATTACCCTGATGAAGAAAAGAAATAGAACCAAAGAAAATGCTGTAAGAAAACGATTTTAAGGAAACAGGTGAAACGAAATTTGTTTTGCGAGTAAGCCCAGCATCCAGGAAACGACGACCTTTTTACAATCGTTTGCGACATTTGCAGAATTTACACGTATTATTTCAGGAACTGCATCTGCTGTGCCACTTTGATCCCTTTCGAACGAATCTCGTTTCACATTTGGTGCAAGATGACATTTTTCTCTCTCTAAGATTTGAGGAGGTCCGTTTTCAATTTTTTTAATTGAGAGAAATCATCGTTTTATCAATATGCACGAATTTCAGCTCGGAATCCCTTCATGGCTTTTTGGGAAATTCGAATTGGAAATAACATATAACAATCCATCCAATAACCTTGTATTCACGAGAACAGCGGACAAAAATGGTATATATATTCCGACATATATGGTATATATTCCCTCCCCACGACTCCAAACGGATTTGGACCATTGACCCTTCCAATCGGCAAAGATGTGGTTAGTCAATGATAATGAAATTTATATTATATAACAATCTATTCAAGGGAATCCTAAGTATCCGCGCATGGAACGAGGAAATTGAAACCGTCCGAATCAACCCGCTCCCTCGGACCAGCGGTGACAACTAAATAAACCCCTTATTTTGCTCATCCTAATTTGTATACTTGTGAAAATGTTGATCAAAATAAAGTGCGTTTTTCAAAAGTCCGAGTTCCCTGGGAAGTGGCAATTTCTTTGAAATTTGTGTTTATTTCTCGAATTAATCTCAGGCTCTGATCGTTAAGCGAAACTAAATTCCCAAAGAGATGAATCCATCAATACACAGGGGAGTCAGGATATATTATGGGAGTCCACAACATTGCGAAAAGAATATTAGCGGAAATGCTCCGATTCGTTCGAAACGAGTTTTTTTTTCGGAAATTCTTGTGGTGGGAACGATTATTTCGTAATGTTTCGGACTCGCATAATACGTTGGGCCTGAGAGAAATGGATCGAGATCGATCGTCTGTTTCGCATGAGTCTTTCGGCAGTTCTCGAGGATTTGAAGGTGAAAAGGAGTGGAAGGGACGAAGAGGTCCGTCTCGGCCATTGTCGTACAGTGGAGAGCAATAAGTTCATAGCACAATAAGAAATGCCTCGCCCTCAGTACTGATTGCCTGTGATCTGTGCAGTGTTGATGTGGTGGATAATGAGCTGCAATTTTGGACTCCATGGTGCGGTGCTCCGGGATAGCTGAACTATATCCGTGGAGAGAGGCGGGGGTTTAAGTTTATTATCATCCTCGCATCCCTGCCAACCCAGATACCGTGCTCGTGGATAGATGAACTATATCCGTGGGTCTCTTTTGGAGGCGGGGGGGGCTTAAATTTATGATCATCCTCGCTTCCCCGCCAACCCCGATGCGAAGTAGCAACATTCTTATTGTTGGGGTGCAGAAGCCGTTGTCGCGTTCCGGTCCGCTGCCGTCTCTCTCCACTGTTCTCTCGTTGCTACAACCTGTCTGGCGGCTAGAGAAACGAGAGAACAGTGGAGAGAGAACGTCCCGGACGGGGCACGAAAAGGGGGCTATCACGCGCCGCAGTCTCAATATAGCTGTTAATAGGATCCGACTCGTTCCCCTACTTATTTTTTTCAAAACATTGCACTTTTGGAAATGATTCTGTCTCTGTATTCTAATCATCAGGGGCTTTTCTAGACATCCCATTTGCGTTGTTCGAGGGCTGATGCATTTCCTTGTTGAACTTCGCACGCGAATCGTTGCTTTCTGTGAAGACACGGCCGAGCTCTTCAAGGTTTAATTCAAGACTACTTGGCTTGATCTTGAGAACATCTTGCAGGCATACCCGTCTCTCAGTGACGAATTCTCCTTCCACATCAGTTATTTCTGCAAGATATCAGGTGTTATTCCTTGGCAGATCGACCAGTATGCCAAGGAAAATTCGCTTCGCTTCACAACCGAGGTGAGTACAAACCGATTTTTTTGCATAGAGGTAACACAATTACAATGGTGAAGAAAAGAAAAAGAACCAAAGAAAATACAGTTATTATTTCAGGAACTGCATCTGCTGTTCCGCTTTGATCCCTTTCGAAGGAATCTCGTTTCACATTTGTTCAACGAAATCAAATTTAAATATTCGCAACAATATTGGCACTCTTTTAGACTTGAGGAGGTCCGTTTTCAATTTTTTTCAATTGGGATAAATCATCGCTTTTATCTATAGAAGGCTCTCACAACTTAAAAGTCTGGTGTAGTAAATCTCGCCCGCATGTAAAGTGCACTTCTTGCGCGCGTCGAGTGCACTTCAGGCAGGGGATGTTTACTTATCAGGACGGGGGGACGCATTTTATGTACGAATTTCAGCTTGGAATACCTGCATGGCTTTTCGGGACAATTGAATTGGACATAACTGTGTACAGTCCATCCAGTAATCTTGTCTTCACGAGAAAAGCGGATAAATACACTATACAAAGCTTCCCCTCCTGGAGGCCATCCGGATTTGGAGCATTCACTCTTCCAATCAACAACGATGAGGTTTGACAATGAGAATGAAATTTATGTTATATCATAATCCATTCCAGGGAATTCTAAGTTTCTCCGTGCAATCCACTAACAAGGACGCAATTGACATCATCCGAATCAAACCGTTCACTTGAAACAGCGGTATTTACTTATACCGATTATCCTAATTTGTATTTTTTAAATAAAGTAAAAATAAAGTGTTTTTTCAAAAGTCTGAGTACCATGGAAAGTTGCATTTGTTTTAAATTTGAATTAATTTTCTTTTTACTACCTCCATGTTGAACCGGCGCTTCCCATTGTGAAGCGAAGCGAATTTCCCAATGAGATAAACGCATCAATATCAATAACGGCCATCATCACACAGAGAAAAGTCTCTTTACATTGAAAGATATGATCGGGGATCCGAATGCATCTAATATTCCCATCTGTACACGACTGCTCTCTCTTCATTGAAAACTCTCTCTCCATTTTCTCTTGTCTTCCAGTAGGTTAGAGACAGTGCAGAGAGTCAAAAATAGGAGTTTTTTCTGGAGCCTGTGTGTAACATCGTCCTTGTCAGTTCTTATCGGCCGCGATCTGTGCAGTATACGCGTGGAGGAAGATGTGAACCAATTTTAAACACCACGTCGTCTGATGTCGTGCAAACTGTACTTACTCAGTGGCCCTGGAAATATTTTCGCACGTGTCATAATAATTGCTTCCTACCCCGCTAAGAATTACAGTCGCGAGCGCCAAACTTTCCTCCTTTACTCAGACAATCCCGTGATTACAGTGTTTTCGCCAAACACATCACAGCTCTTCCTCGGAATCTTTTTCGAACACTTTTTTCAAAACATTTCACTTAGAATCTTCGCAGTGAAAACGACTATGAGTCTCTACTATAAATGGTTTTCGAAGCATCCAAATTGCATAGTCCGAGGGGAGGCCTTTTCTGTGACACAATCAATCGACACAGAGAAATTTGCTCAATGAGTGCGAAGTTGTCCTTGCAAAAAGTAATGGTTATTGTCCTGTCCTTTCTATGGTGACCCTGCGGCACAGCCCCGGAATTTATCTCTTTCCTACTCGGGTTTGCGAGATGCGCATGTTCATCTTACATTCTTCTGCTCATCGACTATTTCGAATTGCAATTCAGATCATGCGGGACCACTTGGAGGCGTTGCCGGTTGAACTTCGCATGCGAATCGTTGCATTCTGTGAAGATAACGACGAGCTCTTCAAGGTTCAATTCAACATTACTTGGCTTGACTTCGAGAACATCTTACAGGCGTATCCATCGCTCAGGGATGAAGTCTCTTTCCACATCAGGGATGTGTGCCGGATATCAGGCGTGATCCCATGGCAGATTGCCCAGTTTGCAAAGGAACATTCACTTCGCTTCACAACCGAGGTGAGGTCGGACCAACATTGGCTTTGCCCTTAGTCCTCGGTGTGTCCAGGTGCTGCAGATGAAAAGTTCATACGTTTGATACCACCGAAGGGCTCTCGAATGCACTACAGCTTTGTGTGCTTCTTAGATAGACTAAGCAACTATAGGAATTGTGTGCTGTTCGCTTGCCACCGAAAAAAAACTTTATCAATGAGTGAAGAATTCCCTACCCTATAACAAATGCTAAGGCATGTCTGTCCGTCCGTTATTTCCGCGACGTCAGTTTGCGATTCGCACTCAGTTTCCTACTGTAAGAGTCTCCTTTGACCGTTCGACTTCGGACATTGACCCACCCTCACTAAATCGACCACGCTGAATTCATTCCTGATATTACCGTAATCAAATTCCGTTACCGTAATCCTCAAATTCCGTTCGAGAGCACTTTCCAGGCATCAAATATGCAAAATCGCCCAAAAATGGCCAAATTTGATATCAATCTTCTTCAAATAATGCGGCAAGAAATAATAACGCATATTAAAAATATTTTAACATATTCGAACGTGTTTTACGTGTCAAAATGGTACAATGCTGCCGAATTGTGCCAATAACTCTGAATTCAACTGAATTTGTTATCAATCGGCTTGGAATGATGCGGCATTAATTATATAAATAATATTTACGTGTTTTGAAGTGTTTGAATGTGTTTTTACGCGTCAAAATTTTACAATGTTACCGAATTGCACCCATAACTCCGAATTCAACCGAATTTGTTATCAATCGGCTTGGAATGATGCGGCATTAATTATATAAATAATATTTACGTGTTTTGACATGTTTTATAGGTAATTTCGCGCCTAAAAGCCGTAATTCACTGAATTGCACCAGTATGGCCGAATTTGGTACCAATCGACTTGAAATGATGCGGCAAGAGTTATGGAAGCAATTTTAACATGTTTCGAAGTGTATTTGAGCGCCAAAACGCCGTATTTCGCCGAATAGCCCCAATATGACGAATGTGGTGTCAATCGGCATGAAATGAGGCGGCAAGCATGTTTGAATGTGCTTTTGTGGCGTTTAAGCAGTTTTTTCCGATAATTTATGGAAAATGCCTTCTGCTGTAGCCCGAAGGGCGGGCGAGCGGAGCGAGCCGAGAGCCTTTTGTGAGCGCTATGCGCGATCGAGAATTTTTTTATTTTCGCTAAGGTCAGGGCC
>JACMIG010000374.1:0-30824 GCA_014805385.1 Levipalatum texanum
TTCAGCCCAGGAGCGGGGGAGGGACTCCTTTGGCCCCATTGGGCTGCCAATGGAATCCCTGGGCGCCTTTGGGCTGCCCATTCAGCCCAGGAGCGGGGGGGGGACTCCATTAGCGCCCTTGGGCTGCCCATTCAGCCCATTTGAGGACCAGGAAGAAAAATGTTTTCCTGAAAAGTCGCATCAAATGCGCCTAAAAGTTTCCTTAAAATATCGAACATCGAATTAATGTCGAGATTCCGCAGTTTGGATGTCATCGCAGATTGGAGACGCAACGCGTGCAGCATTAAAGATGCGAGGTGACTTCCCATTCTACCGAGCACAAAAGCATAATTATAATGCGCATCCCTCTTTATGCGTCGCCCACTTTTCCAGCCGGACGCGGCCGCCGAAGGCGGCCACGGACGGCTGGTCACTTATGTTTCAGGAACACTAAATCATAGTCTAATGCGAACATACTTTGATTTTTTATTCATTAATCCTTTCAATAGAAGGCTGTAATAAGATGTAAGCAAGTGGCGCACGGTGCAGGGCCATAATCGACTTGGAAACAGGAAGCATCGTTTGCACTCGATCTCTTTCTCTTCCTTTTCATGGAAGCAACTCCTTGTTTGCCTTGTCTATTAGCGATGCGCTTCCCCATTTACAAAGGTCGGAGGCTCTTTTCAAGCCCGCGTGGTTGCCTTTCTCTTTCTTCTTCTTCTTCTGTGACTTACCAAAGACGGTTGATACCTTGAATTTATGTTGCTATCCGGAAGAAAAACCATTCACGCGGGCTGATCCATGCTCTTTTTAGTGTATTTTCCTCGTGCAATAATTATTACGTGCGTCAGCAGAGCGTTGTTTCATGCAATGCCAATTCTCTCTTCATTACTCGTTTCTCTCTAATATTTGACTGCCCATTTCATCGTTCCTCTCCACACCTTTGAGAGGAAAGAGAAAGGCCCCTTCCCTTCCGATGGATACTGGACTCTTCCCACTCTTCAGTCACTTACCACTAGGCAGTTGAATATTGATGTAATCCATTACCTTAATAATCGCGTTGTGTGCGTGTTACACCTGTGACGTCATCGGTTTAATTACCCAAGTTTGAGGTGCGATTGCACTTTCTTTGCACTTTCGCTTCCCCTCCTCTCACCTGTGACGTCACCTGTTTAATACCCAAGTTTAGGTGCGCGTGAGCCTCCGGTCGGAGTCGGCGCCGCGAAGCGATGCCGAGTCCGACTGGTCTACATATATTGCCGATGCTATTATCAAGTCCTTTCATTCACTTTCTGTCTTACTCACATTCAGTGAACGAAACTTAAAGTCATCACGTACTTCGTCTAATTGTTGTGTTTTTCTCCAAAGGCCAAAATATCTCCAGGAACAGATCTCAACCCTCGTGGAGCTCTCCAAACTATCGAAGAATGCCCTCCTTCCGTTCTCGTTCCCCGTCCCTCACTTCTCTTCCTTATCCGAAAACTTCGATCGCCAGTGCAGTCGCCAAGACGAGCTACTCCCTCACGTGCTCACCACGAACCGCCAGGATGGTAAGATAGTTTTGTTGTTTTCGACTACGCTCCAGTCGCAGATTAATTAATGTCAATTGAGCTCAATCATAATTCACAGCAAGAAACATATCGCGAATACTGAATTCGCCAGAGTCGCAACGAATTGCTTGGCATTCCAGAGTTGACGCAGCTTTATTTTTAAAACCGTTAAGAAGAACGACAGGGATATTCTACGCTGAAGATATCCAATAGATAATACTCGACCGTGTCTTTCCTTCCCCGCTTTCCGATGCGAGAATTATCCTCCTTACAGCCACTCAGCTGCTCTTTCTTTTGTACCGGACCTTTTCTCGTCGCTGCTTCCGCATTGCTATGTACCACAAAATGGTTGTGTGGTATGCCACGAACCAATCTTTTCGGCCTGTGCATAGAATCTCAGCAACGTTATTTACGACATCACATGTGTACTACGCGCGCTTTTCTTTCGTTTCTAACTGTTTCCTGACTTTTTGCTTTCCAGAAGATTCCAGCGGTTGGTGACTCATACCAAGGAAAAATCAAGAGAACGCTATTGAAGATCGTAGGAAATAGGCGTGAAATTATTGCCTTTGATTAAAAGAAGTTTTAAGCACACGCTATGTTTCAGATGCACTGAATTTCCTACACTCGTGAATACAACTTTGATCACAATGGCTTCTCCAGGCGAGAGATGAAAAATTGAAATCCACTCGAACAGACCGGAAATTTCTACGATACAAGTACACAATAGAGAAAGTTCGCTTGTGGGATTTTGACCGGATCTAGGATGAGGAGGAACCTTTCAATGGAAAGACGCGTATATCATATTCTGAAACGAACTCTTATGTTTCAGGAACACTGAATCACAGTCTAATGCGAACAGGCTTTAATTTCTTTTGGTCCGTCGCTTTAACAGTAGAAATCCAGTGGCATATTCTTTGCCTGTGTCTGCGGTACAGAGTGCGGCGTCATGCCCATCTTGGAAAAATAAAAAAAAATCCTTTGATCTCGATCTCTCCTCCTTTACATGGAAGCAGCTCCTTGTTCGCCTTGTCCATTAGGGATGCGCTCTACAATTTCAAAGTTCGCAGTGTCTTTTCAATCCGCGTGGTTTCCTTACTCTTTCTTCGTCTTCTTCTGTGGCTTACCGAAGACGGCTGAAACTTGAATTTATGTCGAAATCCGGAAGAAAAACCATTACTGGAGTCTTAGCGCTGCTCTTTTTAGTGTATTTTCTCGTACAACAATTGTTACGTGCGTCAGAGCCTTGTTTCGTGCAAAGCGAATTCTCTCCCGTTTCTCCCTATTATTTGACTGCCCATTTCCTCGTTCCTCTCGACACCTTTGAGAGGAAAGAGAAAGGCCCCTTCCCTTCCCATGGATACTGGACTCTTCTTCCCCCCTTTGTAGTCAGGAGAAAGAAGAGCATCCACGAGTGCCAACGAGGCCTTATTTCGTAGTTATCCCAAAGGACCTCGAGGGCATAAGATTCTTAGTCAATTAGACCTTGATAGTCTGTTGTTAGGAGGCAGAATAGTACCAGCTAAATATCCCTGCTTCTTTTTTGTGCTCGTCTCTCTAAATCGACACCATCTGGAGAGTCACAAGAGAAATATTAGCGTGGACTCGATCTACCGCAATTATCAAGTCAGATCACGTACTGTTCCGCTTTGCTCTATGGTCGAAACTTAAAACAGAATTATGTAACTCATTCTGAATCCGTCTAGAATTCTTCGTGCTCCACGTTTCGCAATTCGTGCTTCTTCATCAAATGGAACTCCAGGTGCAGATCTCAACCCACGTGGAGCTCTCCAACCTATCGAAGAATGCCTTCCTTCCGTTCCCGCTCCCCGTCCCTCACTTCTCTTCCTTATCCCAAAACTTCGATCGCCAGTGCAGTCGCCAAGACGAGCTACTCCCTCACGTGCTCACCTCGCACGGCCAGAATGGTAAGATAGTTTTGTTGTTTTTGGACCACCGGAATTCTATGGCAGATTAGATAGTGTCGATTGAGCTCAATCGTAATTCACTGCATGAAACATATCACCATCATTCAATCCTCGAAACTGGAAAAAAGATGTCTGCCGTTTTACAGGTGTCACAGATAAGTAAGTATAAGTTTAGACTCTACGGTTGAGATGTCTACGATTTCATTCGACCGTGCATTGACTTTTCCGCATTCCATCCGAGATTTCTCTTCCATGTAACCTGTGATTCAACCGCTCTATCCTTTGTATCGGACCTTTTCTCGTCCCAGCTTCCGCTGTGCTACCACAAAATAGTAGAGTGCTGTACCCCGAACCAATCTTTTCGGCCTGTGCATAGAATCTCGGCCAAGTTATTTACGACCTCACATGTGTACTGCGCACGCTTTTTCTTTCGTTTCTCCCTGTTTCCTGGCTTTCTGTTTTCAGGAACGTTCAAGTGATTCGTGACTAATAACGAGGAAAACTTCAAGGAAGCGTGATACATTTGACTTCCATGGGTTCTGGCGTGAAATTCTTCACCAAGCATCAAAGATTAGAAGTTCGTTTCGCTACAAAAGTTCACCTTCTTTTTCTTCCCGTGCTGTCTGTGTTGCGTTGTTTTTCGTAGTGCTCCACTACCTTTATTATTTGCTTCCTCTCGATTCCACATTTCACGAAGAAATTGAAAAGTGCGCTTCTAAATTGCTTTATTGACGGCTGAGAGGCTTTTATATTCAGCTGCGGTATTTCTCTATTGAATCGGTGTCGGATTTCGCTCTCCCCCGCTTCCGGCCATCAGAATTGTTCGCCTCGAGTCCCGGCCTGAGCTCCGCGCCTTTGGCCAAACAGACGAGACTCTCGGCCTCATCCAGGCTGTCTCATGGCACCCATCAAGAAAAGAAACCTCTCCATGATCTTCTTATGAACCCGTCTTTGGACACTTTTGTTACTGATCCTTGGAACTAGTACACTCTTCACCAATTACCACTCAGCCACAGCCAGTGACACTCCACTCCCGAGGCCGAGCAAAAACTCAACCGCCACGGGCTCCATTCCACTCTCTGGGAGTCGATCTCATTCGAACGGCGCTTTACCTGAGACGTCACAGGGACAGAGATCACTCTCGCTTGTTCTTTGGGCTAATTCTCGCTGTAATCACCTCTCTTCGCTGCGGGAAGATCAATTTTGAGCCAGCTTCGCTCTTTCGCTCTTCCCTTGGCCTAGTAGTGAGTGACCAATTGGTCTCCCTTCACCCGGTGTCCCTTGTCCCACACTTCAGCTTTGTGGCCCCGAACTTTGTGTCTATTGGTAAAGGACACCAAATTCTGCCCTCCGGGGAGACGTTTAATTGGCCTCGAAAGTACTAAAGCAGTGGATGGTCCTGGATACTGGAATAGCCTTCTTCTCCTCCCGTCACTAAGTCATTAGGCCGCGGCGATCCAAGGATAATCCCGCAATGAAGCCCTTCACTTCGCGAATCAATTTTCCTCGCGAGTCATTTCGCTTTCTAGTTTTCTCACGTGCTATTGAAGGTTTCTGTTTGTTTCTAAACATGGACTCGGCTCGCTCGCACCTCATGCACCGCCTGCACCACCTTCAGGTGCCCAAGGTGAGATGCTTTTGATTTTGCTGGACCTATGCTCAATTAGCGGACTGCTCGCTATGACTCCTACACACACGTAATCGAAACAAGAAATAAGTACGGTGTTAACAATGGTAATCATGATACATCCTGGCATCGCGTTGAATCAATATGTACTGCACGGGATATCATCTGGATATGTTTCGTCGTTCCTAAAAAGAGTTGCGACGTGCTTCTCTTTTTAATGTTGCGAACTGCAATCAGATCAATATACATTTAGCTTCCGATATGCTTACGACCGCTGAGCAACAACCCATCATCATAGCACTTGGACTTATTTTATCGGATATTCAAGGGGACCATACGGATTCGTCAGAAAGACACAATATTGTCCATGGATCCGCTCGTTGCTGGGATCTCCATTTTTCTTCATCTCTAGCAATAAGAGGCACTCTAAAGCAGCAGCTTTTCCTTTTTTGTTTAGCTACATCCCCGATACTTTTTGCGTCTTTTCTACGGAAACAATCTTGTGAGAGTTGCTGTATCCTTCATGCATTGGACAAGGAAGAGGAAGAGGGGGACGGGAGAAAGGAAGGACCCCCATTCCTTTCTTCCAGGATTGCTCCATTTCTCTCAAGGCATCTCATGTCTCATGGTGCCTAGTGTATCTAAATGTCAACCTTAAAAGTATGGCCGTATTTCCATGTCCTTCATGGTTGCCCTTTATGTTCTGTCGATTCTGTATGACAAAGTGTCTTTTCCGCTAAAGAAGCTCGAAAGATCCGTCTTACTCGCGTACGCGAAGTCTTGAAATTCATTCGTTATGTTATGTGTATTTCCCAATTGTTTGCCGGCCTCTTGACTGGTCTAACATTCACTTCAACTGAATGCCGCCATGTGGTCCCGCCTCGGAATCGCTGCATCCGAGCATGAAGTGTTGTTCATGTGTGAAATGCTCTGAAATGCCATCTGGGCATTTCGCCTTCTCCAACTTCTTTTCTCCCTCTTCTAGATTCTTTTGCCTTAGCGATCGAGTAATTGCTTATGGGGATCGTCCTATTGTGAACTTTTCGCATAGAAGACGGAGAAAGCTAGGTTTTCGTCTTCTAGACTCTAATACTCAGTGGATGCAGTCTCGTGCCATTAGATACCCCCAGTAATGATATTGGCCCTCGTCTCATTTCGGGAACCACTCTTCTTAGCCGTGGGAGCCGAATCCAATGAAGCCTCTCCCTTTCTCTCCGTCCAATGGTCCACGGACCTCCTTCTATTTGGGGGTATTTCGTTTTCTGCTTGCCGCTCCACATTTCCCATTCTTCATCCTTTTCTCTGGCCAATCACAGTTTTGTGGCTCTCGACCATTTCCATGGCTGCCTTTATCCTTGAGAATCGCCGCGATACACTGCTTTTCCTCTCTTTCCGCTCAGAATTGTGGCCACGATTCCAGGTGGTCCGATCTCCGCAGTGACTTTGAAACTCGGAATATTTTAGGTTCTGAAAGATAATCATCTCGAATTCGTGGTCCACGACCATATCCATGACTGCAATTATGTTCAGGAATTGCCGTGAACCACGGCTAATCCTCTGGTTCCGCCCAAATTGTGGCGTTTGAAGAAAGATTTTTAGTCTGCAAATGTGACCCCACTTGTAATTGTGGACCCCACTTGCAATTGTGGAGGAAAGTAGTCGGATATGATTTACAGTCTCTGAAACATAACCTGCTCGAAAATTAGAAATTCGTATAGGCGATTCTAAATCTTTGCTTTTTTAATGACCAACTGTGTCAGAAAATGATACAAGCTTGCTTTGATTTCGTCTCTTGTGAAATGATGATTGGTCTGCTTCTTTCTCCAGTCTATTGTCCAGCGTGTTTGGGCGCAGCAATCAGTGGCATTTTATCTCATGCGATCTCGGTGCCTTTTAATTCACACTGAGTCCATTCTCACGCATTTGAAGGATTATTTGGCGATGTCAGTTTATCATATCGGTATCATGATTCAACGACTAACTAATATTGCGAAAACTGGACCTGTGAAATTTCTCGTACTCCTCCTTGGATGACCTTTTCACTTTCCATCTGGCCATTGGGCCCTTCTCAACCGCTCATTCGTCTGCGCAGTCCCCTTAGCGTTTAGATTACCTCGTTCATCACAACAGAGCGGCCTATCTCTCTCCCTCTCCCTCTTCATTCTCCCCGTTGGAGCTGCGTCTCTGCCCAGGGAAATACTCTGCCATGCCTTCTCCGAGCATTGGCCCAAGGCGAGTTCCCCTCCTTCCCTCCATCCCCTACCTCCAACCTTTCCCCTTGGACTGCATGCTACCGTAACCCTTCTATTCCACTCATCCCAGGGGATCTGCGGGAGTTCCCCGGAGCTCTTCGCCGATGCTTCGAATACCGTCGCCTTTTTCGCGCATTATCTCCAGCGCCCGAGGTTCGACTGGCAACGTTTCGCCAAAGGTCAAGTTCGTTTGAATGTGTTTGGTGTCAAAACACAATTCACCAAAAACTATTAATCTCTTCATTCCCATGGACTTTACCCCCATCCTGAAACATGATAGAATATCAGTTTCGTGAGAATCATCAATTTGTTCTGCTAAGAGATGTATCTATGCTTCACTACATGTCAATAACGTGCGACGGAGACAATTTTGTGATGTGCGTAGGGTAGTGTATTCAAACCAAATATTCATTGAAATAATGCACCTGGAACTTTGAAGTGGCATTTCGTAGGCTCCTTGCCAACCTGTGTAATCACAGCTTCGCACACCGCTTTCGCCACCGTCTCATTAAGCGATTCTTCTTTCTCTGCCTCCTCCATACTCTCCTCGTCTCTCTCTCATTAAAACTTTCTCCCTTGGGACTGGGAATTACGAGTGAAGTTTTCTTCCTCCGCGGTCTCTTCACTTCTGCCTTCTGATTGACTGAAAACTCTCTCGGAACAGCCGAGATTCCTTTTGTATTCGCCTCTCGGCAGCTGAATTCTCCTTGTTTTCCTCACTTTTCCTTCTTCTCGTGAACCGCGAAGCAATGAAGGAAATCTTCTCACTGGTGAGTGGATATTTTGTACGAAATAATGCTTTTAGATCGGCATGCCATTCTATTTCCGAAAATGTGAGGAATGTATAGATAAAAACATCTCTGTTAAAAATACCACGAAATACGTTTCCGAGTCTCATGTATTACAGCAATTCTCCTGTTGACTAATTTTTTCTTGCTCCACGGACATTCAGAAACTAAAAACATTCGCAAATTTTGTTTGTACGATCTGCAATGCCTGAATTTCAGCAGTAATGCAAAATGTTGCCATCTAGTTTCTTAGAGTTGTGTAAGGCGACGCTGCGTTGCTTGGCAATTGTAGGTGGGGTGGATTGAAAGGAAAAAAGGAGAGAGCAGCCTACTCATAATTATCCTGCCTCTCCATGTAAAAAAGATGGTGGAGGTATGAACACCAATTAGAAAGAAAATAATTAATTTTTAAAATAAAGTTTGTTTGCAGCTGAAACTTCATTCGGATCGTGGGGAAAACGCGGCCGGAACAGGAAATGGACACGCGCCATTGCTGGGAAGCAAGGTAAGATATCGATCACAATTGATTTCCGGACTCTGTTGTGTTTCATCTGGCTTGAAAGTGGCATCTTACTTCGTTGATGGCAATTCGTTGTCGATCATATTTATCTGAGCTACATATAATATGTACATGAAAAAAGAGATCTCGGTAAAACCGTTAGCCTCAAGATTCCAGAACAATATGAGCACTTCCTTTCAGCTCGACGGCTACTCGGAGGAGGAGCTCGCGGAGTATCGCGCCGTATTCAACATGTTCGATACTGGTGAGAGGAATCTGGAGACCGGAGATTAGAAGACTGGACTTTCTGGGGATAGCAAATCCATTCAATTTCCTGCAGATCGAAGTGGAGCCATCGGCCTCGACGAACTCGAAGCAGCCATGAGAAATCTCGGATTGGAGCAGACGAGGGACGAACTCGACAAGATCATCGATGAGGTGTGTGTGTTGTTGAACGACGACGAATCCCAGTTCTGATAATTGGGAAATTTCGCTCGAGACAATGCGCACTCGATGCACCAACTATGGGTTTTCTGGAAATGTCCACTGCAGGTCGACCAGCGCGGCAACCACGAAATCGACTTTGACGAATTTTGCGAGGTAACTTCATAAATTATGCATTATTGCATTTTCAATTTATTTATAAATTTTTGCTCTTTCAAGGTCATGCGCCGTCTGTACGAGAAGAAAGCGACATGGAGCGAGGTCGTCCAGCAGTGCTTCGGAGTCTTCGATCGGGTAATTATCCATTATCCAGCTGTCAATTATCGATCGCTGATTCGCAGGCGGAAGCCGGCTACATCTCCAAGAAGGACTTCCAATTTGTGCTGCGCGAATTCGGAGACATCACAGACAACACGATCATCGAGGAGATTTTCAATGAGGTTAGAATCATCTTTGCAAAATAAGGTCTTATTTTAAATCAGGGTGAAATCATTGATATTGTTAAACTTATTAATATTTTAGGTGGATGTCGACGGAAACGGTCTGATTGACCAGGACGAATTCGCCTACATGGTGCGGAATTACATGACGGATGACGACATTTGATCGGATGCCCTCTCCATACTTTTGTTCACAGTCTTGCAGAAAAACAACAAAACGGTTTTATTTCTGTATCTCTCCCACTGTCCAAATCTGAGCACTAAATTCTTCGGAGCAGCTTCCAACCGCACCATAGTTCACCGACGTTGTTCATTGATCTCTCAATGCGCTGTGATGATTCCACTTGTTCTTCGTCGACAATTATATATGAGTTTATCGGGGGCCGCGCGAAGCGCGGGCCTGATATGGCTTCAATATGGCTCGTGGCAACTTCCATTTCTGGTTCACCCCTTTTTCCTCAAAATTAGGTTTCGGTTCTTTTTAATCCTGAACTGCGCTGGCATTGTAGGCCCCGATACAAAAAATCAGAATTCTAGGATCATTCTCCTGTGACTTATTGCACTAAGTCCGTGTCCCCCCCTAGAATGTTTTCCGTGGATTCAAATTCCTATTTGACGGAATACTATTCCACGGATGTCAAACTTTTACGGTTCTCAGATACACTTTTGCATCTTTACTTTTGACCAAGTCCCTTTTGGACCAAACAAAGTCCATTTTGGACCAAAAAAAGCCCATTTTGGACCAAAAAAAGCCATTTTGGAACAAAATAAGTCCATTTTGGATGTTTTTCATCCCGAAAAGGGTGTCAAAACACGTAAAAATATGTTTTTGCCAAAAGTACTCAAAATGTTCCCAAACTTCACAGGAACATTTCTAAACATATTTTTGACCCCTAAAAGGGTGTCAAAACACGTAAAAACACGATTTTTCCAAAAGTACTAAAATGTTCGCAAATTTCACAGGAACATTTCTAAACATGTTTTAACCTCCGAAAAAGGTCACGCTAAAAAGCACCCTTCCGGGTTTCCATTCAAGCACTATGAAGCTACACGATGAAATCCGATCGACTTCGATCAGTTTCAGCTACGTAATCGCCCATCGCGCTACGAAGACCACCTGGTATCCTCTCTCCGTCATCAAGAGTTTTTTCATCTAGAATCGCCAAAACATCAGACAGGAGGTGCGTTTACTCCGAAATATAGTTTCCGAATGAAGATGGATCTTACGAGAATCGACTTCGCACCAGCCGCTCTTCACCAATCCACCTGGCATCCCTTCTCCCTCTAACCAATTCCTGGTTCACTACCATTTACCTTGAAGGCCTGCTCCCTCCTTTGCAGCTCTCGAGACTCCTCTTCCACTCCTCGGATGGCTGCTTGGTGCGGCATTCGACTCCACCGATGTACTGGAGGAGGTGGCGAGCACGGGCGACTCCGCGGAGAGATGGAAATCAGATAGCCTGCTGAAGGAAATGTATTTACTCAATTTTTATATTGAAGAGTCCATAAACTGGAGAAGAAGCAACCCGTCAATTCAATAACCATAAGGGCAACGGCATTCCGCCTGGTTGGACTAGCGGAGAGAAATTCCGAGAATAATCGCGCGATAAGTCGTTTTACACCTTTTCAAAAGCTCCTCCAGTCTCCGTTTCACAAAATATTCGTGTTGAAAGTCATCCTCTCTGACAACGGCGCCCAGCCTGGTTTGAGTATGAAATGTGAATCCAGGGGGAAAAGACCTCAACTGCCGTAGGCAAGTCTCCCTCTCCCCTTGCCTGATCCCCCACCTCCTCCTCGACTTCCGTCCACTGAACTTGTTATACCGAATCCGGAAATGCGACACGAATTAGGAGGGAAGAATGGACGAAATCAAGAACATTGATGGCAATGGCTCAAATAAGGAATCATGTGCCAAAAATATCTGTGCATTATTCGTAGCTTCACAAGGGACCAGTTTACACCCGATTATTGACTCTCTCGGAGCGGAGACAAGTCAGTCAAATGCAGTGAAACCAGGCGACTTCCATAAGCGGTGCTCCTATAATTGCAGGACCAGATCCACTATCGCAATGCGATCTCAGCAGTGACAAAAGGAAACCAGGAACTCTGATGCCGCACATAAATTATAAGAGTTTCAAAATGTGCGAAGCTCTAATTTTTTGTTCTTACCTCTTCTAAAAAAACAAGTTCGCCACATCCTCTCACCTCCATCCTCCATCTCCATGCCATCGACGCGGTCATCGTCTCCTCATGAAAGTTTCAAGAGCATATTATGCTCGGCCTCTTAGTGATCTACTCTCCCTCCAGACAATTTTCTTATTGTTAGTCCAGCCAGACGATGGAAGTAGGCCAAGTTTCAATGGAAAGAGAACAGTCGGACTGTAACGAACTAAGCGTTAAAGAAGGACTAGGAAGAACTTTCAATTTCGAGCAGATGATTGGGCTCACTAAACCTCTACGAGGCGAGCAGAACGATACCACTCTCGTTGTACATCGTGCGGTCTTTCTTCAGTTAGAATGCTTGAAAGTTTGACTTCTGAATACTGTAGAATTGGGCAGTCTAATGGAAACTGGTGATCAATGATCCAAATTGGCCTAGATGAGGCCGTTTGCATGTTCCAGACAAGTCAAATCGATGCATTTGACTCCAACGTCTGGCTGGATGAATGCACTTTTGCTCGACGTTTCCCAATTTCCGTAATCTATTTCCCAGACAGTCATCGGTCGGATCTTTTTGATCTTCGCCTAATCGACGGAACCAAAGTTCTTCCAAGTCCTTCTTTAAGAATTTTCATTGCAGATCAACCTCATTCTCTGGTCGCTGTCTTCCAATGTGTGCCATACACTACGAACAGTGTGTGGCTGCCACATGGAAGACAATTCGAGTTAGCCATCTCACTTATCTCAATTCCCCGAGGCAGTGGTACTCCTGGTTTGATTTTTTCAAACCAGGTGGAATCGTGCACCGCAGAATATGGCGTCGTGTCGCCGCTTCGACCGCTCTCCATCGCCATCCTTTATGAGTAGCTGAATCGTTTAATTTTTAGGATGCATAACGAACCCATCGCAGTCAGATCACAAAATCACGTAAATACCATCTGACCAACGCCGATTCACCGGGAAAGATAGAGAATAAATATATTTTTATTGGTTACGCACAACATGACACACTACACTAGTTAGTCGCAATTGTGAATTGTACCACCTCTGTAACCGCGAATTACCAGGCTGCCTGTAGATTTTCAATAGAAAAATAGTTAGATGGTGAGCAATTTTTTATAGTACCCGTTCAGAACGACAGATTGTAGCTCATTCTAACAATTACCAATTACACCTCCCGTGCCACCGCGAATCAGTCGGTATTCCGTACTCCCCCCATTCTCCTCTCCTCCCTCCTCCCTCATAATTCATCCCACCTGTCCAATTGCCGCTTCCTTGGCCGCTCTCGGCAGTGCCGCTCTCCTGGCTCCGCCACTGCTTCCCCTCGAACGCTTGCGGATAACGGGGCGCGATGCGCTATCTGACGCCACTTCAAAGGAAACGATATTTTACCCCGCTTGTGTAAATAGGAATAATTATTAGTGTAGGAATGAAAGCAGATCATTACAAGAATGAATTGATTAGTGTAAATCCCCCGAACTTTTTCTTAAATTCCGCTGGTTTCGCTCTCCCATACTGACCAAGGATCGTTGAGCTGTTGGCGGTATATTATTCAACTGCAATCACTAATACGTCGACAAATATTCACCCCATACTTGTTTCTTCAATCCCACTGTTTTCACTTTCTCGCCCTGGCCAAATAAGCCAAATTAGAAGAGTTGACTGATACAATAATATTTTTTTCTGAACTACACGGAACTTTCTCATCGCAATTAAATTCTCAGACAGCAATTAACCTCCTACTCGTTTCTTCAATTCCACTGGTTCCAGATTCTACCGCCAATCACCTTGAACAGAAACAATAGTTACCGTACCCCTCTCAATATTCGCCACTCGTTCCTCTCCATTCCGTGACTCGGCGCGGGTGAGGGGAGGATGGAGGGAGTGGTGGTGGTGGACGGAGGAAGATGCACGAACGGGAACGGGAGGCGCGCAGGGATACACCTACAATAGGATAAAATAAATAGAGGGTAAGGTCCATGCAGGAAATGGTTCTTTCGTTATCTTACACCTCATAAACTTAGACAATGCACTCAAGCAATTTCTATGGGCCAGGCTTGTGATATCCCTCCAATTCATATCACAACAGAAATGCCCAATACCCACATACTCGTCTCTTCGTCACGCCAAGAAACCAGTCGGAATCGCGTACCATGCACACAATGAAATCAATCCGCAATGTCTCTAAACAATATTCGTCCATCACACAATCCAAAAATTTCGCGACTACGTTTCAGGAAGCCTGCTATACCTCCAACCCCAATCATCTCCCCCCCCCCTTCGCGCCTTGGGGGTACTTGGAGGCGGACGACGTCGACGCCCGAATGCTACTCGAAGACGAATTGTCGATGGACGATGAGTGATCGAAGACCTGAAAGATAGCGGGATTTTATTTCACATGATTATCGTCGAAATTGTTGTTCGATCCCATCCCATCAACATTATCCAAATACCAATATCACTGGTTACAAAGCACTCGTTCACAAGTGACACGGATTGTCACTATCTGGGAGATAACGTAATCAGAACGGATGGTTTTGGAGACCAGAAAAGTGGCGAATTGATTCTGAATTAAATCGCTGAAATGAACGATGCAATGAAACTCCAAATCCCCTGGCTTCCAAGAAACTAATCTCCAAGAAACCCTCTAATCAGTTCCTGGTTCACTCCCATTCACCTTGAAGACCTGCTCCATCCTTTGCAGCTCTCGAGACTCCTCTTCCACTCCTCGGATGGCTGCTTGGTGCGGCATTCGACTCCACCGATGTACTGGAGGAGGTGGCGATCACGGGCGACTCGGCGGCGAGATGGACATCCGATAGCCTGCTGAAGGAAATGCATTTATTAAGTTTTTAAACGCACAATCAAAAGATCTATTGGAAGAAATTCATGAATCCATTTTTTAAAATGTTCAAGAAACGGCGCTCCGCCTGGTTTGACTATAGATAGGGTGGAAATATCGTTGGAAAAAGTCCTATCTGCCGTAGATAAATCTCCTGTCCCTTTTCTCCCCTCTTCCCCTCCTCTGTCTCCTTCCCTCCTCCTCCCCCCTGTCGCCTCCACCAACCTCTCTCCCTTGGGATGCGATGTAGATGGCAACGGGGGCGGCATCGAGGACGTCGAGGCGAACGTCGATGGGGGACCTGGAGATATTCGGGAAGTCATCGATCAGTCTGCCCACGCTCTTATTTCCATTTTCCACAACTTGGTTGCGAACATGGTAAAAATATGACCAGACGACAATCGGCCGTTGAACTTTGGAAACCAAGGGAATTGATGTCCACCAAGAAGTTGAAGGTCTTCAAATTACGCACAGCTCTATCACAATCAGACATGTCTTCAATATTTCCAAATGTAATTCGAAGCTACAAAGGAAAATAGTTTGCCCCATTCGTGTGTCAAAGATCACAGTTGATCGCTTCGGAAACTGAAACTGTAATGGGATCATCAATGCTCATCTGCTTCGTTGCAGCAAACAAATCCGATCAAAAACTAGTCACTTTGACGCCGTTGCAGTAGTCCAAAAACACAGAATTGAGTACTCCTACAAGTGTCCCTTAAAGAAGGACTGGCAGGAACTTCGAATCCGTGGATTAGATTAAGACTATTTAGAGAGCGGGCTCGCCTATTTTACAGATTTTGGAAACGGAATTCTTTACAGGAAGCGATTTTTGTCAGACTGTGCTTTCAAATAAGTTGCTAAATGTAGACTGATCACGTCCCGTCCAATTAATATCGAACATGGTACCTAATAAGCCTCGCAGACGAGATTGCTCAATGCTACCGTAACCAATGCGCTCACATTTGAGCGAGCGTATCTCTGGGTAGAAGAAAGCTACAGAAGTAAGCAAGGTATCAAATTGTTCGTCTTGAAGAGGAGATTCTGATGCAAACAAGATCTCAAATTGGAAAGTTCCAGCCAGTCCTTCTTTAAACATCTTCATCGGTTGGCGCTTGAGCAGGAAACCAGGACTATTCAAGCCGGAAAAGGTCAACAATTATCGAAATACTTGGCAGGAAACAATCCAGCCTCTAGTTTGAGCTCATAGAAATATCTATTCCTCGCTGTCCATTCCATCAACGTGCGAGGTGATGCAATGCACGTCTCCGCGTGGAGTGCGTGTGTGCGCGCAGTTGAGGACCTATAAATTGGCTAACGCGAATTGAATTACGAGTGAAACCGCAAACGGACGGGTTTCAGCAGAGATGATGTAAACTATGGTAGAAAAACTGCGCGAATCAGAACGAAAAGGGCCGCAAAAAAGGGGTTTATAATCAGAAAATATCCCCGACCTCGTCCTCATCCTCGTAGACCTCAATGGTATTCCGCTTGCGATCGGCGTGCATCATCCACCGCCCGATGCCTCCATTCTCCTTGTCTCCCTCGCCGTGGACGGTGGAACGGCGCATCGACCGCAGCCCAGAGTGTTTAGGGCGTTGCGACTGCAAAAATTGTTTTTTTCAATTAGTTTTCATAATAATACATTTTTATCTCCCACAAACCGAATAACTGGGCCATCATCTACTTGCGGTGGGCATGCCAGGTGATCCCGTGTCACCTAGGAATTATTAAACGTGCGGAATCAATCGAAATGCAATTTTTTCCACGACTTGAACTCGACAACTTTTCTATCCTCAAAAATTGTCAAGCCAGGTGGCATTGTGCACCAAACAAATAATTAATCATATGGAATCCCGCGGAAAGCGATGCTTCCTCGATTACGTCGCAAGAAATTTCGCGTTCTTAATGAAAGTGACAGAACGAAGCGACTCCGCTCAAGATTACCCCCTCGTTTTCTCAAGATAAAAAGTTTTGCATTTTCCTCTTTCAAACCAGCTGGAATCGTGCACCGCAGAATTAACAAAATGGACGGAACCGCATGACAACCGATATACCAGTTACTCACCGTGGTACAACCTCTGCCTTATCTCTCAACACCCATCGGATTTACGTAAGCATACTAAAATATATAAAATCAATAATCCTCAATCTCTTACCGTATGCCAACTGTTGTAGTCTTGACGGGCGTCGTGCGTCGTCGTTGCCTCCGCGCCTCTCCGTTCGATCGCCGCTTCGACCGCTCCCCTTCGCCATCCTTCATCAGCAGCTGAATTGTTTAGTTTTCAGGATGCAATACGGGCCCATCGTAATTTGATCACAATATCACATAAAATACCATCCGACCAACGCCGATCCACCGGGATATCACCATCATTTCCGGGAGTAAACAGAGAGAAATTAGTTTTGGCACACTCAGCACTACACTCCGCAATTTTTAGTCGCAATTTCCAATTACACCACCTCTGAAACTACGAATCAGTAGGTTGCGTATATTATCGGTAGTAAACTAACTAACTATAGAGTGAGTAAATTTTTAAAGGAAATGCTCCGAAATACATACTGCAGCACACTCGCACAATTGCTAATTACACATTCTGTGTCACCGTAAATAAGCGGGTTGTCCTTGGGAGAAAATAGTCAGAAAACACAATTTGTTTGAAGATGCCCAAAACGATACACTGTAGTATATTCTCACAACTACCAATTATTCCCCCCTCACTACCGCGAATCAGCAGGTTGCCCGTAAATTTTCGGTAGTAAAAGAGTGAACAAATTTTTATAGGAAGTGCTACGGCACACAATATTGTAGCTCATTCTCACAACATCTAATTACACCTCCCGTGCCACCGCGAATCATCCGGAATTCCGTACTCTTCCCCCTATCCCTTCTCCGCCTCTTCCCTCATAATTCATTCCACCTTTCCAATGCCGCTTCCTTGGCCTCTCTCTGCAGTGCCGCTCTCCTCGCTCCGCCACTGTGTCCGCTCGAACTCTTGCGGATAACGGGACGAGATGCGCGATCCGACGTCACTACAAGGGAAATGATATATTTTCTCAACTTGTGAATAAAGCGAATAGAGTTTTGGTCCTTGTCAGTGACTAATTGTTTACAAAAATGCATCGACAATAATTATTCCCGGATCAATTCCTCGATCCCGCTGGTTTCACATTCACGAGCTGGCTAAATCAGCCAAAATTAGAAGAGTTGATCGATACAATAATATTTTTTCTGAACTCTACGGTACCATCGCAATTAAATTCTCAGGCAGCTATTAACCTCCTGATCGTTTCTTCAATTCCACTAGTTCCAGCTTCAACCGTCAATCGCCTTGAACAGAGGAGCTACCATACCCCTATCAAGATTCGTCATTCGTTCCTCTCCATTCCGTGACTCGGCGCGGGTGAGGGGAGGATGGAGGGAGTGGTGGTGGTGGACGGAGGAAGATGCACGAACGGGAACGGGAGGCGCGCAGGGATGCACCTTGAAATGGAAGAATTGAAATAGACGTTCAAGGAAAACGCGTTAGTGCCTCCAACTTATCCTTCCAACGTTAGTTTGTTCTTTCGCTTTGCTCCATCGTATCCTCTTGTCTCGTGGTATTTTCCCACCCAGGTCTACCGTGTAGGAGAATACATCAATTGTACAAATACCCTTCCCTTCAAAACGTGAAGAAACCAGTCAGAATCGCGTACATGCTCACAATGAATTCGATATGCAATGTCTCAAAATGATACTAATTTCGACTGATTCGCTTTAAAATATGAGATAGATTTTTAAAGTAATACTTGGTTTAGACGCTTTCATCTTCACCACGGACAATAACAACGTAACATAGGACCAACGACTTGGGAATATCTTCAGCAAATGTTCCCGTTTCAACGACCGAAGCAGTAATTCGTGGAGTTCGATTATGGGCAAAGACCTTTCCCTTATCATTTTCCTGTGGAGTTGCTTGATGTTGAGCAAAAACCTCTGCTTCGTCAGTCTGTAAGGTATTTCGCTTGGCACGAGTCTGGGGAGACGCATCGATCCTTCATGTTTCTTCAGCACTGTGCACGAGTCGATCATGTTTCTGCTTGGTGGAAACGAGGGCATACAAATGGTCGCACGGCGCACAATACTTGGAAGATGCAGCGAGATGCGCCTTTCGATCTTCCGGGCTAATAACCATTAGTTCGGAAATTGGATGATATCGCCTATGGCGCTCAAGACGCCGAACTCGGGAAGGGTAGTCCGTTTATCTCGCTGCATATCGATGTGAATGATCTGGAGCGGATAATTATTTTGACATTACAGACATTCGACTCTTTTATGATGTCAAAATGTTATTGCCGGTGTTTCGAAGTCTGCTGCAACATGAAAGCGTAATACTTCCGATTGTGTTGTAAATTCTTTATCCGACGGCATAAATATCAGTGCTGCTGTGAAGGTTAAGATTAGTACAATTGGATGCGATGAAACTTCCTATTTCATCATATTTGAAGACCCTAACTTTTTCGATACGCATTATTTCCAATAATTGTTCGAGTTTTGTAAGGGATACACTTCTTCGAAAGCTATTATATACCACATGCTCAATAAAAAGGGCAAGGCCACTTGCTTTCATAAGGTCACAGGGATTTGTAGCATCTCCATCAGTCTGTATCAAATAAACATGTTTGCCGATTCTATCCAGGCGAATATCGAGCCCTTGTTCAGTAGCGATGATTTAAAGGTTCGATCGGTATGCTGGTTTCAGAACAATGTCATTCAGCACGTCGAGAATATTAAGTAGATTAATATACCAAAATGGAGCATTAGAGTTTGCCACAAAAATTTCGAAAAGTTTTGCAAAATCAGCTTTATCACACAAATTTAAATACGCCGGCATTCTCCCAATGTACGAGTCTCAAATGAGATTTTTGAAAAATTTCCTTCAGAAATGTATGAAATATACGTCTAGTTTCTGCGTGAATTTGTGAGATGTATGACGGATATATGCGTTTATGCGTGAAATTTACATCAGATTTGCGCGTAACACATGAATTTTTTTTCGTTGATTATGCGTGTAAAGCACGACATTTTCGATAATAGTGCCGAAATGTGCGAATTTGACTTCAGATACACGCGTGATAAATTTACATCAGATATTCGCATATTTGCATGAAATTTGCGCGTAATGCAGGAATTTTACGTCGGATATCTGCGTGAAATGTTGGTCAGATATTCGCGCATAATCGTGGAATTGATATTGATTATACGAGTGTATGCGTGAACTTGATGACTATTCTTCGCGTATATGCATAAAAATTTATTTTATTCGCAAAAATTTCATCCAAAATGCAATTACATTTTGTTTGCAGGGTTAAACATTTACGTTGAATTAAATATTATTAAAGAAGGACTGGCAGGAACTTTAAAATTCGAAATTTTACGTGCATCAGAATCTGCTCATCGAGATGAGTAATTGGATACCTTTCTTGCATGTATAGCTTAGTTCCACCGTACGCTATGCCATCTCAAAGTCGTACGCATTGCATACGGTAGCATTGAGCAGTGTAGTCTGCGCGGCTAATTAGACACCAAATTCGATCCTAAATTTGTCGGGGCAAGGTCCGTCTACATTTATCAAGTCATTTAATAACACAGTCTGGTAAAAATCGCTTGATTCACCGATTTCCGTTTCTGAAATCCGTGAATTAGGATTCCGTAATCTTAATAATCTTAATCTTTTTCACGGTCTCAATGTTCCTGCCAGTCCTTCTTTAAATAGGATAATATTCCAAGCAGGTCCTCATATTCTTCACTACTTCGTGATTTTGAACGTGTACGTTGAGAAATTGCCTAAAAAATCATAAAATTTGTATATTGGACTAGTTTTACAAATTTTTACATTGAACAGCTTATTCTCATGTGTTACATCTTGGGAAAGCTTATGAGTAGTATACTCATCGTCGGGAGGACAGTCCGGAATGGTATTAATCGGAACGGAATAATACCGGAACGGAATATTAGCGGAACGGAATATTCAATACTGTATTTAGCGGAACGGAATATTCAATACTGCATTTAGCGGAACGGAATATTCAATACTGCATTTAGCGGAACGGAATATTCAATACTGCATTTAGTGGAATTAATCGATATTTTACGGACTTCAAAATCCGCATTTTACGGTCATGGGGTTGAATTTACGGATGGGGGAGATAGCGTAGGGAGAGCGAGAAAAAATCGATAATTTTGAATTTACAGCATTTTGCGGGAAATTTGAATTTTAAAAAGGTGTGAAATTTTAAATTTGAAAAAGGTGTGAAAATTTAAATTTGAAAAGGTGTCAAAATGTGAATTTGAAAAAGGTGTGAAAATTTAAATTTGAAAAAAGATGTGAAAATTTAAATTTGAAATTTGGCGGGAAAATTTGAAACCTACAGTACCCTAAAATTCGGATATGACAGAATCGCACCACAAATATGGAATTTATTAAAAGATTAAATTCGAATCATACAGTACCATGCAAGATGGATTGTTCAAGAATCGCAAACTGAAACGCTTTATTCTGAATCATTGAAAATTTTGACAAATTAAATTTGAAATCAAATTCAGATTTTATCCACGACAAATTTCTTGGACCGAACAGTGGCAGATGCACCGAACAGCGGCTGATGGACCGAACAGTGGTAGATGGACTGGACAGAGGCAGATGGTCTTTCTGGCAGATGGTATCTGACAGACGGATGATTGATGGCCTTATATGAGGCGGAGCAGATGGTCGGATCCCTATGGACTGGACAGTGGCAGATGGTATATCTGACAGATGGATGACAGATAGCAGATGGTTCTTGCAGATGGTCAGATCCCTCCCTCACGTAAGATTGGGTATCAGTCAATCTTACTGAAGAGGGGTGGGGAAATTTAACCATTTCCACTCAAGAGGGACGGGGGTTTTTTGGACCTAATGATCTGAGAGGGACGGGGGAATTTATGGACCTTAAACACTCAGAGGGACGGGGGGGAATGTATGGACCTAATAACCTCAGAGGGACGGGGGAATGTAAAGACCTTATAGTCTTAGAGGAAAGGGGGGAATGTATGGACTTTATAACCCATACAGTTGCAAAAGGGAGTACATTGATCTTTGAAAAGAAGGGGAACCTTGCAAAGTTTGTAAAGCTTGCAGCAATTTATCCTGCGTTTTTACATGTTTTTGGGAATTTAACATCATTACGTGTTTGAACATGTTTCGCGTTCTGACGTTCCTACCTCTTCTTGTATTTTCCCATGTATTCTATGATAAAGCTCTACTTGGCCACGTAAATCCGTCGGACCGGAGAGATAAATGCGATAATATTCCTCAACATCGATTCTGCTTGACTTCGATATCACCACTACGAAGCGAACCTCGACGAACATACAACGATGACATGTCTATTGAGGAAATAATCTCACCATCAGAATTCTTTTCCCTGATTGATGGACGATTACGATATCATAATTGTTCCACTGATCTATGTATTGCAACAAATGTCAGGGCCTTTAGTTTTGACCACATTCGGAGAAGATTGTATTGGGTTAATTCAAGTGGAATATTCTCAAGTTTTGGGAAACATTCGATATAACAAATTCTGCCGTTCATATCGAGGTCTATGACGGAACAATACAAGCCTTGCATGAGAATGGATCAGTGACAATGAATGGAGAAGTTGTTTTACGGAATCAGCAAGGCCTGAATTTTTACATTCTCCCTGATCAAATATTCGATGATCACGACAACATTATCGTACTACTGAGTTCAATGTTTCTCACTCTTGTCGGTTTTGTAATATGGCATTGTTCAAAACATTTATTCGCTGGATCAGATCAAAATATCGTTCATTCCACTCGTTCTACAAAATCAAACTCATTGAATCTTATTTCTGAAAGTAATTCGAATTAGTTCGATAACATGAACAATATTGAGTTATCCGAATTACTATCTCAGGTCAAAAACTTTAAAGGTGTCTTTCCAAGCGATCAAATTCCTTCATTTTCCGCTGAAAATTATAGTTTAATTATTAATACTGATCCAATTAGGAGATCCGGGACACACTGGATAGCTATCGTTGTTAAGGGTAGCTCGTGTTACTACTTTGATTCATTTGGAGGACCCCCAAGAGTAAAAAATATTAAACTATTTTGTGAAAGATTCGAAACTTGTCATTATAATCGAAAAAAGCATCAACGAATGAACGAAATAACATGTGGAGCCTACTGCATATATGTTATTAACGAAATGTCACGTGGAAAATCATTCGAGGAAATTGTTAATCATTTCGTACAGATCACTAACGATGATGTGTTTGTGCGGTACTACATTTTTGCTCATTTTCGATTTGCTCTACCTTCAGTTTAATAGTAAGTCGTGTTACTGAGCGGTCGGTTATGAATTCCTTATGTGGTATATGTAAGAAGCATTTCTATTCTCCAGCTGGACGAGACAAGCATCATATGCGAAAACATCCTGGAGTACCACTCAAGATAATCTCTGAAGAGGAATATCGGACAAAGTATGTCAACGAATTGGACAGTCAAGCCATGAAGAAATATTGCTCAACTTGCAATAGACTCTTTTCAACTGTCTTTACGAAACAGCGTCACGATCATAAGGTTCATCCCAACGAATCAATGAGGAAGATGATGGAATCTCCAGTCTGTACGATCGAAATCTTTAAGAATGCAAGTACTGGCGAATTTTATACAAGGACTCACGATTGTTCAGTTGCATCTATTCATTCACGATGACCAGTCGTATTGTTAAAAATATGAAGTTTCTTCAACAACTGTCAATAAATCCATCAATCATTCTTCAAGCGACACCATCGGAAATTGGTTGTGTGGTTGAATTGCTATTCAATATTCATAAAATTCCACTAAACATTGAAGAAAAGAATAAGATTGGTCGATCTATCCCCATTATTCGATATATAGGCAATCTTCGAAACGCTGATTCCGCCAAAAAGTTTATAGCCGAATTTGGCCCGTCTTTCCTTCCTTCCCTCATTCCAGCTGCAATCGAACTTGCAAATGAAATACACTACAAAATACCGTCTCGTTCCCTACATCGCAACGTCCAAAGACGAAGCAGAGGAAAATCTAATGCGGGAAAAGCTGGACAAAATTCTCGAAAATCAGAAACTTTCTTCAAGTGAAAAACGAAGACAATATGAGGATAAATGCGAAAGTTGATTCGTCGTCGTCGTGAAGATCTACCGTCGTATTCATATGATAATCATTTTGATATGCCTCCTATTCCTTCGCACTTTCCCCTGACTCGAAATGATGATATTGATCCGACACAGATTGAAACATTGATCGATTCTGTCGAGCCGACTCAGCTTGAAACATTCGTTGATTACCCTTCCTCTTTTCATAATGACGTCAATAATAGAACAATCCGAAGTACAAGCCCGGACCCTCTTTCCTTTCAATCAACTCGTACAGCTCGTAGTATTCATTCAGATGATTATTCCTACAATACTCCTCCAAAAACAGCACAAAATATTCTAAATCCATCATCTTCACCCCGGAAGAAGAAACGCAGAAGGCGTAATCAGCTCCAGCTTCTTACAAGTCCGGACAGTCCGAATACTAATCTTCCTTTAAGCCCGATCAAAACAAGAACAAAGCATTTTGGACTTGGACGTCGTAGTGGTCGGTTGATTGTCCATGAGTGGTAAAGAAAAGCTGGACGAATTATATTATTCGTTCGATAATGATACTGCCTTTTCATCCCTTCATCCTATTCATAGAAAAGCCCAAAATACAACACGTAGAGAAGTCGAACAATTTTTGAATGAACAAGATACGTGGCAAAGACATAAACAAGCTGTTCGCAAGTTTCCTCGTCGTTTAACTACTGGAGCGGGGATTTTTACTGATGTTCAAGCTGATCTATGTGATGTAAAGAAGCTTTCGCGGAAAAATGGTGGAAACCAATATATTCTAACACTGATTGATTGCTATTGTAGATATGCATTCGCAGTTCCGGTAAAAAGAAAGTCTGGACCGTACATGCTTGAGGCGTTCAAATCCATATTTGAAAAACTCAACATGTTTCCAACGAACCTTCTTGTGGATCGTGGTCGTGAATTCTTCAACAAGCATGTAATGGATTATCTGGAGCAACGACGCATCAAGCTTATCCCTCTATATTCACCGCTTAAAGCTGCCGTTGTGGAACGATATAATCGAACTCTCAAGACCCGTTTATGGAAGTGGTTCACTTATTCAGGGACTAAAAAGTGGCTTGTCGTACTTGAGTGGCTTGTCGTACTACTAGGAAATGATTTCACTTCTTTTATTCTGTTTGTATTTTCTCGAACCTAAATTGAAGACAATTTTATTTGCAGCGAAGCCAGCTAATAAAGCGTCTAACTACAATCCGTTCGACCCATAGAGAAGAGATTTCCACGTTTTTATTGTTGCAATTTTTTGTAATTTTTTTCGTTCAAATGCGATCCGTATATAAAAGGGACGGTTCGGTGACAATACAGTCAAGTCTTCGAAAAACGATAATTGGTCTTTGAACTTTCACGCTGGAGAAGGGGACAGAAAGACTCCACGATGTTTCCTGAACCTCCAAGGAGAAAGCAAAAACTTCGGCCCTGGCGGGGATTGAACCCCCGAAAAATCGATAGTTGATCTTTGATCTTCTATAAAAAGTGATTTGAAACATTCCAGGATGCTTCCTGAACCTTCAAAGAAAAAAGCAAAAAGTTTGCCCCTAACGGGGATTGATCTCACGAAAAATCGATAATTGATTATCTGAAAAATCGATAATTGATCTTTGATCTACCAAGAGGAAGAACTCCAAACCACTCTAGACCACTCTAAAACACTTCCTGACCATCCGATAAGAAAAGCAAAAAGTTTACCCCAGGCGGGGAAGTACTAGCCCAGCTCACTGGTTCTTCTCCCGCGCAGATCGGACGGGACGCTAAACAGCGTAAGTCTGAGCGGTCTCAGCGTGACACTTTAAGAGGGGACAGACAAAAACGCGACAAATGGTGGTAGTCATATCTCCGGCTGGGAATGTCCAAATGAGCTGTTCTTTTTTTTGTTTTGTTCCTCTCGACCTCCGAAAAACTCCTAGATAGGTCCCGATGTTCCATTTTGCGTCTATCGGATCATAATGTAGTATCCCCCAGAGAAGTTGTGTCGACGGGCGAAAAAAACGAGAGTCGAACCTAAATTGCCCAGTTCACCTGGCGTTTCAACGTAGGTGAACTGGGCGTAATTAAAATTTCGAACGAGATTTTGGGATATACGCATTGCACTAAACACAGCAACCAGTGTGCGATGCTTTCGAGCCCGGGATACAATTTTTTATTTTTTTTTTTTAGTTTTTTTTTTATTTTTATCCCTTACCGCCGATTCTTTTTCTGCCGCATGCAACGGTAGACATTCGGGCGGAATCCAGCGGCAGTAGTCAATGTCCTGACAATGAGTGAGGTAAAGTTTGATTTGCTCGAACTACCGTAATCCCCACAAACCTCGATCATGCTGTCCGTGGGATAGAGCTTGGCGTGGTCGAAGCAGAAGAGAGCCAGCTTTACCTGAAAGTTTGATTTGGCCGTCTACCGTATCCCTGGGTGTGTACCTGGCGCGCGCCCGTGAGCAGAAAGGCCTCCAGCGTCAGGGCGTGGTGGACGAAGTCGTGCTTATCGAGGTACCTGCAATACTGCGTTTAGCGGGCGGGGAAACAGATCGGATAGTTTGCGCGTTCTACGGAACGATTTATTCAGGCCGCAATATAATGCAAATGATTTTTTAATATTCGATATCAATGTATGTAAATATTTCTGGAGACATAGATCGCTAAACGGTGGAAGTCTTAAAATATGGAGAGCTAAACGACGGAAATCGTAGATTCATGGAGTACTAAACAACGGAAGTAAAGAAATATGGAGTGATAAACGGACGGAAGTCAATAAAATCAATAAATCGATAAATCGATAAACAGGACCTGCATCCTTCGCTCATTTGCAGTGCAATGTCGATGAGCTCGGAGGGTGGGCGCGCCTCGGTGGCGACATATTCCGTCAGCGGCCCCATCGAAATGTCCTCCAGCACCAGCCACGTCGTCTGCAATATACAGTACTCCGGGTTTGAACGACATTTGGTCTCGGGTGGAAAACTAATATGCAAGTACAGTACTCCTGGTCTCGAGTGGAATTTATTTTTTAAAATCAATTACCTTGTCATCCTCGTGTATCCCTCCAAAGAAGCGCCAGATCCGGCTGAAATTATGATTATTATTTTATTCCGCATCATTCCAATTCCAAACACTTGCCCTCTAAATATAAGAGGAATCACAAACTGATTTGCTAAACGTTGTAATTATGACAAACTGATTTCCGAAGTTGAGCCGATCCTGGATGCTCCAGTGGAGCATCTCCGCTTCTTTTGCGTCGGAGCTCTCGATGCGAATGCGAGTGGCCGGTATAGAGCGACTAAAAGAGGGTAGATAGAGAAGATTACGGTGGTTTTGGATACTGTAGTTTCAGGTAAGGTAGCCTTGATCAATTAGGTTATTGCAGATTCGCGAACTGTGGTCATGTGTCTGTAAATGTTACGGTACACTAGGTTACGGTAGCCTACTGCGTTTACTGCCACTGCACTCTTGAGTACAGAAAACTAGGATTAGGTATCCAGGATACGGTGGTCTGGGGTGCCTGGAGATCCGAGGGGGGCACGGTATACGGTATACCGTATACCTGGTACAGTCCGAGGCAATCGTGCCCCACTCCATGCGTCCCAGCATCGTGTAGAGGCGTCCCATGGCAAGAGGTGGTTCGAACTCCCGCTGCGTCCACTGCATTGAGTTCAGTTCTCGATTCCGTTTTGATTTAGGATTACGGTAGTTCTGTTTAGGATATCTATCAAAATGCTGGGCACTTTTATTAGGATTATTAGGTTTTAGTTACGGTAGCTCTTTCTGTCTACGGTAGCCCAGTCTGCGATGTACGATCTATTTTTAATTACGGTAGTTCAATTTGCGATTACCTGCACAGCCGTAATGATCTTCAGGGGACGAGCGATGGGATTGAAGCTTGTCGCGCGGAGGTACGCGATGAGGTCCTGCAAGAACGGGCCCTGCCCCGACGCTCCTGGGGACTACGGTAGTTACCTGGCCGCGGATGCGCAGTGTCCGCTTGCGGTAGATGACCTGGAAAGAATGCTTTTAGTGCAGGCGCTCTAAAGGTGCTGACGTAGAAAAGGGTAATACCCGTGTGTATTCGATGTCCCCTTTTGCAGTGCGGCGCGCCAGATCGAAGACATCATCGAAACCCGCCGATTCCACCGAATCCAAGAGGATGAAGTCGTCTGAGAGGACCGGGAATTAGGACGACCGCGACGCATGGACCGACGCGTCGCGGTTACCGTACCCTCGGCGATGAGGAGGCCATCGAGGAGCGCGCGGTCATGGCAGAACGACGAGTAGTAGAAGGAGAGACACCGCGCGAGGTTGAGACACAGCTTCTGGAGTTACGGTGGTTAAAGGCAGTCCGGAAGGAGATGGAAGCGAACGATTAAATCAAGGACTTGTCTCGTCGACGTCATGGCCAGCGACCAGGTGACGTCCGGATTCAGCTTGAGATCGAAACCGATCGACTCGGACGCTGTAAAGTTACGTCGTTTAGTTGAATACATAAACGGAGTATGCAAGACATAAAAGTTATGACATTTAGTGGATGCGCTAAATGGAGTATGGGCTCACCTTTGGTCTTCTTTTCCTCGATGGCTGCGGGCGCGGCCAGGCCACGCACTCGGCTACAATAAAGAAAGGGTTTTGTGGTTAGGGAAGGAAGAGGGGGAAGAATATAGCAGGATAACGTAAAACTCGAGCATTTTTTCGCTGGGGACCGTTAATTTAATTTATTACTCGCCGTTGGAAAATACGTTAGTTTTACGTTATTTTCTTTCTTTTATTTATAAAAAAAGAGGAGAGGATAAATAAGGAAGAGGAGGGAAACGAACTGGTACAATCTTCCCAGAAGATCATAGACTTGATCCATCACAGCCATCGGGGAGAAGACGGACTCAACTGATCGTTCAAATCCAGACAGACGTGTCAATCAATAATACCAAAAAATTAATAATTCTTACATGCAAATGTTCCATTATTCAACTCTGTCTACAGCCGCAAAGTAGAAACGAAAAGAACGGAAGCCGTCAGATAGCGTTCCGTGGATTAGGAAGAAAATTGAAAAATCTCGGCCATTTTATGGCGCACTCCTGCATACACCGCGCACGCAACATTTTGATTTGTTCAAACTCCTGTAGTTCGAAGCCTGATTTCGTTCACAATCAGAACTGTCCGTTTTCGCGAATTAGAATTAATTATTTACCATCTTATTTTTGAAATGGGCTCGTGTTTCCTAACCAAACTTCTCAAATCGGGCCCATTTAGCAATGGCGTCGGCTTCCGATTGGACGCGCTTCTTCACGCTCGCCGGCATTCCCGACAGAATTGCTGCGAGGTGCGTGATTTATCTTCTCCAGAATATGATTTATGCAAAAAAAATCGACAATTTTCAAAGCATTCCTTTTTCATTTTGGAACGCCGCCAATTACCTCATATATTCTAGGTACGCCCAATCGTTCGCGAGCAACCGCGTTGCGCGGGAGCAGGTTATCGACCTCGACAAGGAGACGCTCGTCGATCTCGGCATCACGGCCGTCGGAGATCAGGTAAATTTAATTTTGTATTTCATTGGGAGTATGGGGCCCGCAATGTCTTCGATTAGATTGTAATCTTTCAGAACAGCCAATATTCACACATCTTCCTTTTTTGAATAAAAAAAGAAAATGTTGTTAAAGAAGATGGTGAACATGTACACTGCAAGGTTTACCACGACACAATTCTTTTAGATGGCAATCCTGAAGCGTGCCCGTGCCGCTGGCCGCCTCGACACCATCTCCGCTGCCCCCGTACCGACGAAGAGGGAACGCATCTCGGCTCCCACCGAACGCGGTATGCCCAGACCGCGACGCGTATACCCACGCGGTGTGGCTGTCCAGAAAATAAAGAATTCGTTATTACAGTGGTCGAAGACGACACCATGGCCTCCATCCAGCGGCGTGGAAAGCCCCCTCCAGACAGGTACTCTTGCTTATGTGAACATTGATTGGAAATAGAGTATAATTACATGGATTGAATTTATCGATCGAAGAACATTTACAGGCACGAGATCTACCACGTAAAGATGCCGCAGGGATCGACGGCAAAGACACGGCGCATCCTCGAACACTCGGCCATTCTCCGCGATGCAGGTGAATTTTCGATTAGTAGTATTGCTGCTTGATTTTAAATTATTTAGGCGCATTTATAGCTTCTGATATTAATTACAGGCTACCACTCTCGTGGAACCTCTGGAGTCCGGCAGGCCGGCCGCGCAGTTCTCTCCATTGCTGAGCAGCGCGAGCGAGAGCAGGGTTCGTACTTTCTTTTTTTCCAAGAGCCTCTGGAGATAAGTCTTTCTACATTTTTCTTGTTTATTTTTACAAGCTTTCTTGAAAATAAATATATATTGTTTCAGAGGTCTCCTCGACGACGGATCGCTTCGGTGGCCTGCACGCCGATCGACTTCGGGGACGACTCACAGGCGTTCAGGCCGGGCGCGTGCTGAAGAAGCAGATTGTCATGGGGTTGGGATAAATATATATTATTTTGGGATCAGGGACTGGATATACCTTACTTATACCTTTAAGAACGACCTAATGGCTCTCTAAAATGTAGCGTTAGTCTCACGTCATTTCTTGCATGCTCTAGTGGAGAGGCAGATTGTCGCGGATTTATAGTATTTTTTTATGCATTTTGTCAGTCTTTTAGTTCGTTTTTTTGGAAAATACAAAGGTGATTACAGAAACTCGGGAGGAGGTCGCAGTGCTCTCTTCTCGTCGGCCATTGCTGATGCGGGAAGGAAGCCGGTAGGATATTTTAGCCATTTTTTAATTCGTTTGAGGGGATGATCACATAATAGACGTTAATAATTCCGTCGGTTGCAAAATTTTGAGGAGAAGCATTGACGATAATGTTCATATTTCCACCGTGGAGTGTGAGGCGATTGGAAAATAGTCATTGTTTGTATGGATTAGGACCCGGCCATGGATTACACTGCCGGCAATTCAACGACATATTACGTAGAGCTGAAACGCACATCCACCTGTTCCCAGCGGAACATGTTATTATTTTCATTGGACTTTACTTACCGCTCCATTCTGCTACCAAATGAAACGCAATTTTAGGAACGGCGGTAAGGGGGGGGGGGGGGTGGGGAAAAAATAGCCAGAGTT
>JACMIG010000375.1:0-20610 GCA_014805385.1 Levipalatum texanum
TCATCTCCGGGTCAGACTCGACGAGGGATTTTAGGGAATTAAGGTTGAGCTCGGGAGGGCGGCCAGACTTGTTGCTATCTTCGAGGGAATAGTCACCCTTTTCGAAGCGGGACACCCAACGAGTAATGGTGGTTCGGGAAGGGGACAGGGCGGGGTACACGTCGTCGATGGTCTTCTGGATGGCAGGGGCTTTGAGGCCGGAGTGGAATAGAAATAGTGAAACATGACGGAAGTGAAGATTGTCCGGAACGAAATCTTGCGACATAGTTCGCACAGTGAGAGGATCACTACTGAATCGATGTGTTGCTTACACTGCCAGGACACACCTCTTTCCACATGCGAGGCCACAGGGCATAAAAACTGCCGAGGTGCGAAAACGGAAATTTCAAAGTAGCATGTACCGTTACTTTCCGATCAACCTAATAGATCACGGCGTATTTAACTAATACAAAAACTGGCCTGTACATAAGGGAAACGCCTCCGTTGTCGTGGACGAGTCCGAAGAAACCGCGACGGGCGCAGTGGATGTCTGTCGCTCTGAAGGTGCGCCCTCTCAGAGGAGGGCAGTTTCTCCACTCACCCTCCGCCAAATCTGCTCATGTCTTCATGTTCCACGACTTCCACGTGTCCACAACCATCGAGGCAGAAGCCGTACGCGGCCCCTCCACTGGTCACCATCCGCTTGGCGGAGTAGGCTAAGAAATGTCCTGCAGTCGATGATCTTTGATCTTTCCAGTCGATAATTCCGACCTGATCCCTTAATGGGGAAGATTCCTCGGACGTCTTCGTCCTCTTCCTCGAAGACGACCAATCGAGATCTCAGCTCAGTGGCGACTTCCTTCCCCGATGGTGCAGCATCGTATCGATCGATGTAGGGGCCGCAGCCTGTTGTGGAGGAGTGATCTTTGATCTTTGGGAACTCGCCAGAGAGAAGGATCTTTCTATTCTCGTCGACGTAGAGACAGCGACGAGCCCGGAGAATTGTCCTATCTACGAGAGGCATCGGAGACGAGACGAGGCCTCTCCACGGAGGGAAAGGGAGGTGAATGGACAGACGACGGGGAGATTGCAAATGAGGAAATTACGATCGATAGACAGACAGACAAAATAAATGGAGACATGCAAATTATTTCTGTAAATATGGATGAAAATGTACAGTGGTTATGTTAGAGTTCCGAACGGGCGGAACTTTCCCTTGCTGTCTTCATCGTGTCGTTCTGCCACATCGGAAATTGATTTATTCTATTCGAGGCGCTCGAATAATTTCAGAAAAAGAAAACTCCGAAACAGAGCACGAACTCCTTCCTATTCATGAGCTATGCGAGAAATTATGGAATTAAAACTACTACAATACTTTGACTAGAGAATCTGAAAGCGCGTGTAACAAAACACAAGAAACAAGCTGGCAGCAAACCGCTCAGTTAGCAATGGTCGAGTTTTGTACTAAACAAATTAAAAAATTTAAGCCTTGAAATCATATCGTCTTTGTTTGATTCGTTCTCCTGAGTGATTGCTACTCGACTCGATAACTTATACGATGGGCGATTCGACAGCGAGAGTCTCGTTCCTCGATCCACCGACCTCCTGGCCCCCTACCTGCTTCTCCTGTGTCACCTTCGTCACGTGGAAGTAGTGACCGGGTGACGATCCCGCCGGACGGACCACCTACATAGGTACAGTAACCCTCTCTCTCTTCCGCCCCTTCCCTCTCCCTCTCGCTCCCCTTCCTCCCCTCCCTCCACCCCCCTCCTCCTCTCCCCCTCACCAGATCGGCTGTGCTCCTCGCCTCTCCCGCCGTGTTCTCTGCCAGACAAGTGAACTGTCCACTATCTGCCATTTCGACTCGGACGACGACCATTGAGTGGAGGCCATTTCCCTCCTGAGCCGCGGCCTCTTCCCCTTCTCCCCCTCCCTCCACTCACATCCATCAATCGAACCTCCTCACAATTCGGAACGACGATTCCATCTCGTAGCCAGGTAACCTGCAGTCCCATCCCCTTCTCCTCTCCTCTCCCCCTTTTCAATCCTGCCCTTCAACCTCCCCTTCCTTCTCCTCGTTCCTCCTTCCCTCCTTGCCTTGGGTGCCGGGTCTCCCGTCACTCGTACACTCCACTTCAGCGATTCTCCCTCAGCAACTTCCTCCGATATCAGCCGAGACACAAAGTCTGGTGCCACGGTGCGCGCTGACGAAGCCGATATTTACTAAACCTCACAACCGAGAGGGCACTCACGTCGTACAACGAGTTGGGCGCTGCTCGTTGCGACGCCCCAGTCGTTGGAGGCGGTGCATTTGTACTTGCCTGACCAAATGTACCGTAATCTGGGGTTGAGGACACACCAGAATCGGCAATGTGCGCCGTGGGGAAGGCGAGTGAAACTCGTCCTCCGATGTTGGAGAATGTGAGATGGGGATGGGAGGGGCGGGAGATGGGGACGTCATCCTTCGTCCAGGCTACTTCGGGGGCAGGCCATCCTGAGAGAGTACTGTAGAGGGAGAGGAGGCCTTCCCCCTCTCCTCCCACCTGTCACCACTCCCTCGAACTTGGCTGTCTGTCCATCGGCAGCCACGGTAGAGAGAAGAGTCTGGGAGAAGTGGGGAGGGTTCCCCACCCTCGCCCTTTCCTCCAGTTCGTAGTTCTCGCGGTACTCCGACTCCCTGACTTGTGTTGTTTAGAGGGAGCACTAAATGGAGCAGTGACTTCTGTCTCTCGATGTGCTGTCGTGGACTGGTGGGGGCAGCCTTGAGGGTGGGAATCCTGGAGTGGGAGTCGTCCACTCGGATCTGGTCGTACTCGAACTGGGCGAACATCTCCTGGGTCTGAAGGTGGAAGGAATGGAAAGAGGCGGAGGCTGCTCGAAGCTACCGTAACATGCTGTTTCTTGAGGGGAGGGGAGGGGCCGAGGCCAGCGGGACGGACGTGAACGACACAGAGGGATTCCGTCACGCCGCGGACGTTCTCGATGACGAGCCTGGAGATGTTTCCATTCCCATTCTCTCCCTCTTCTCTTCTTCTCCCCTCCTTCCTCCCTTCCCTTACCGATAGTATCCTGCATTCTCCAGTGCAGCTTTCTTTATCCGCAACGAGTACGAGTCTCCGGACTGGGTGATCTGAAGCAGTCGACGAGTCTTCCTCCCTCTCTCTCTCTTCCCTCTCTCCTCCCTCTCTCCTCCCTCTCCCTTCCCTCACCTCAGCCACTCTATTGTTCTTGTGGATGACCTCGTCGTTGAAGTACCACGTGACCTTGGGCCTTGGGTTGCCGACGAGGAGGCACTCGAGGAAGAGTTCTTCTCCCTCGTTGACAGTGCAGTCTCTTTGTAGTCCTCGTATGATGTCAGGGTGGGTGGAGGTGTTGGAGAGGCCGATGTCGCTCTTCTCCGTCCGCGAGTGAGAGGGCACGGGGGATTCCGCTAGAAGTAGATCATTGTCTAAACAGCACAAGTCTACTTCCTTCTTACTCGTTACATGGCCATTCATCCTCATCTCGTTGAAGCGCTGTTGCATCTCTGGAATCATTCTTGGTTGCCTTTCTCTTTCTTCATGTTCTCACGTATAATCTGCTCGTCCCTCTGCGAGTATTCCTCCAGATCCGTTCGCGTCTGGCCGGGGAAGGACTGGGACGAGTTCATCTCCACCTCCCCCTCCTCCTCTGCCTCACCTCGAACTGCACTGTTGCCGTCTGCTGTGGAGCCGACGTCGTCGTTGTTGTCGTCGTTACCGTAGTCACCTTTAAAGTGTTCATTCTTCGGTGTTGCACCTCTCGAGTAAGTACCTCTGTTCTCTTCTCCGGTGCCTTCTCGAGTACAGTGACAGTCTTCTCACTGGCCGACTCCTCCGATGCCTTCCTCCTCTTCAACGACGACGTCTCGTATCCGATGCCCGGGTGAACGTGGAGAGTGGCGCCAGTGCGGGCCTCGCCCATCTGCCATGATGACCCTTTCATCCTCCTCTTCTTCCACCTGCCAACCTCCTCTCCTCCTCTTCTAAGAGGTGAAGAGCGAAGGAGAGGAGCACCTCCATCTCCTCGACCTCCCTCGCCCCCTCCCCCTTACCGTCTCCTGTACGATCACCCCCATCTTCTCACCCATTCACCTCCCATTTCCCTCCTTTCCTCCAATTCCTTCCCTTTCCCCCCCTCTTCCCCCACCTCGTTATCGGCCACGACCATGTACAGCCCCGCGTCTTCTCCCTGCACCGACTCGATGACGAGTCGAGTCCATCCCGATTCCTGAGAGTCCCACTCCTCCATGTCCCAAGACGGAGTCCCACCTCCTCGACGACTTTGACCCTCTCATCGGTCTTGACGGGAATCTCGTCGATCGACCACTGGATACGAGGGCGCGGCGAGCCGGAGACCAACACCTGAGGTGATATTATAATACATTTCAGTGTGGGAAGGGAGTACCTGAAGCACAGCCCTCATTCCTGGTTGGTAGGTTGCATTTGTGAGGGTGCACTGCATGGCGGGTGGACGGGAGACGCCAACGTGCACTTCGGGGATCCTGGAGAAGAAGGAGGGAAAGGGAGGGAGGAAAGGGAATGGCGAAGTGGAGGGAGAGGGGGAGGAAGGAGAGGAGAGGGGAGGAGTACCTCTCCGGCTTGGGCGGAGTGGGAGGGGGCGCCGCCCTCTTCGGCGACACCTTCACCTGGCAGAACGACGTCGCCTCACCGTGAACGTTCTTGGCCTTGGCCTGCAAGTCGCTAAATGGAGGAAGATCGGGCCTATCGGACTACTGCATTTAGCATGATTCCTACCGTATAGACTCCCGAGTCGGTGGTCTTCGTGGGTTCGACGGTGAGGGTGCAGTGATCGCCCCTGGAGAGAAGGACTGCATGGAAGGGGAGGATTCTCCCACCTGAACTCGAGCCTTGTCCTCTCGTCCTCCGTGAGCGTCGTCTCCTCCTTGAACCAGACGACCTCCGGTTCAGGGCGGGCGACGACGACGCAGTCCAAGTGAAGGGCCTCCCCCTCTTCCACTGCCGTGTTCTGAAGGAGGGGAGAGGAGAGGGGGAGGAGGGAGAGAGGGGATGGAGATACCTTGAGTCCCCTGACGACCCTCGGCCCCTCTTCCGTCACGGCCGAGGAGCTGCGAACGACGAGACGGGCACTCGTCTCCGCCTCGCCACCTGCGTTCTTGGCCTGGGAAGGGAGTGGATAGGAGAAGGGGAGACGATGCACCTTGAGAGTGTACACCGCCGAGTCCTCGATGAACGTCTCCTCGATGGACAGCGTCGCCAGGCCGTTGTTGTAGGATCTGGAAGGAGATGAGGGAATGGGGAAGGGGCCAAATGCACTCACTTCCGATAGTCCATGGTCTGCTCGACGTCCAAGCCGTCCTTCAGCCAACTGCAAGAGAGATTAGAGAAGACGAGAGAGCATGGTGGATGGAGAGAGTGGAGAGATGGAAAGAGATCCTCACGTGACAGTGGCTTCTGGCTTGGCGTCGATCTTGACGACGAAATCGACTCGGCCGCCCTCTTCGACTGTCTGGTCACGGAGGACAGTGACGATCTCCGGTCGCTTGATCACCTACAACCACATCCTTCTCCCTCCCCTCTCCTCTTCCTCCCTACCTCCTCCACGACCTGCTCAGCCACGGTCTCCTCCACCACTCTGTGCACTCTCTGCAGCCTCTCCGCAATCTCCCTCTGCCTCTCAACGATTTTCTTCAACTGCGTCGTCGTTTCCTCGTCCTCGATTTCCTTGGTCGTTCTCTCGATCGTCTCGTTCTTGGCGATGAGTTCCTTCTTGGCCTCATCCACTGCGTGGAGAGTCTCCGCCACTTCCACCCTCGTCCTCACCCGCGGCGCCTCCCAAACACGTATCACCTGCAGAGATCAAAGATCAATCTGGAGAGGAAGGAGACGGAGACCTCGACGACGTCCTGCTGCCACACTTCGATCTCCTCGAGGACCTTTCGGATCTGGCTGATGAGATGGGCCTTCTCCTGGAGGGGGAAGGGAGTAGAGAGGGGATGAAAGGGGGACCTTGACTCGCTGCTCGACAGTCGCCATTCGCTTCTCGATCTCCAGTTGCTTGGATCGAACGGCAGCCACGAGCTGGGAGGTGGACTCGTCTGAACTTGCCCTTCTCTCCACCACTCTTCCTCCTCCTTCTCCCTCCCTTCCCTCCTCTTCCCCTCACCCTCTCCTCACCCTCATCCCACTCCCTCCCCTCCTCCTCACCTCTGACTTCCCTCCCCACCCTCTCCACCGTCTCGTTCTGCACAGCGACATCTCGCTTGATGGTCTCGATCTTCTTCAGCGTCTCCTTCAATTCTCTCATTCCAAAGATTAAAGATCACTTCCCACCTCCACAGTCGTCTGAATCCTGGCGGTTTCGAATAGTCGAATAATCTCGACGACATCCTCCTGCCATAATTGGATCTCCTCCAGAGTACGGCGAATCTCTGCCACCTCTGCCGCCCGATGCTGCTCGAACTGCAATTTATTATTATGTATTTGTTTAGATTCCAACGCCTCCCTACCTGGTCGACTCTCTGTTCGATCTCCTTATGTCTCTCGATCGTGGCCACAGTCTTCTTCGTCGTCTCCTCGTCTGTAACTTCCTCCTGTCCCCTTCCCTCTCCTCCTCCTCCTCACCCTCCACAACCCTGGCCACTCCCTCCAGTCGTGCCCTCTGTACTGGCAGTGCCCTCTTCACCGTTGCCAGTTGGCTCTCCACCTCTTGTCCTCTCACAGCCGATTGGACGGATGCTGGAGGCGGGGCCTCCCACAGACGGATCACCTGACAAGGAGCGAATCTCCACTACAGAGTGATAACTTCGCTGTCCAAATATGGTCAAAAATACTTTGTACAATAGTCCAAAATCTCAATAGCCATGACGTCATGCTTTGAGTTTTCAAAAATCATTTTCGTGGTTCTATTGTGGCGATACCAGAGATCAATGGTCAAAGACCAATCTGACCTCGGCGGTCTCTTCCTGCCACTGTTGAATCTCCTCCAGTGTTCGACGAACCTCCGCCACTGCCGCCGATCGCTTCTGCTCAAACTGCAATCAGTGCTTGTCAGCGTTATTTCTGATCCTTATCCACCTGGTCGACTTTGTATTCGATTTCCTTCTGCTTCTGGATCGTGGCCACAGTCTTCTTCGTCGTCTCCTCGTCTGTAACTTCCTCTTGTCCCCTTCCCTCTCCTCTTCTCCTCACCTTCCACAACCCTGGCCACTCCCTCCAGTCGTGCCCTCTGTACAGGCAGTGCTCTCTTCACCGTCGCCAGTTGGCTCTCCACCTCTTGGCTCCTCACTGCCGTATGGACGGAGGCAGGGGGCGGGGCCTCCCACAGACGGATAACCTGAGAATCTCCGATTTTCTCTGAAAATGTGGCCAAACAAATGGGTGTCTGATATCCCGATCAGTTTGAGAACCATTTTTCCACATGATCTTAGCGAGGTATAAATAGTACCTCGGCGGCCTCCTCGTGCCAGTGCTGAATCTCCTCCAGTGTTCGACGGACCTCCGCCGCTGCCGCCGATCGCTTCTGCTCGAACTGCAATTTATTATCATTTATTTCAGTGTTCAGTTCTTTATTACCTGGTCAACTCTTTGTTCGATCTCCTTCTGCTTTTCGATCACGGCCACAGTCTTCTTCGTTGTCGCCTCGTCTGTAGCACTCTTTCTTCCTCCCTACTCCTCTCCATTTCTCTCCACTTCTCCTCCTCCTCTTTCCTTCTTTTTCCTCTTTTCTCCCCCTCTTCCCTCTCCTCCTCACCCTCCACAATCCTGGCAACTCCCTCCAGTCGTGCCCTCTGTACAGGCAGCGCCCTCTTCACAGTAGCCAGTTGACTCTCCACCTCTGGGCTCCTCACTGCCGTATGGACGGAGGGAGGGGGCGGGGCCTCCCACAGACGGATAACCTGAGGGAGGAGGTCAAAGGAGAAGGGATCTGAGCTCACCTCGACAGCCTCCTCCTGCCACGTCTGCACCTCCTCGAGGGTCTTCTGGGCGTCGTTTCTGGCAGCCTCCTGGGAGGAGGAGGGCAATGGAGGGAGGGGAGGGACTGGCCACTCACAATCTGCTTCGTCTTCACGAGCACCGCCTCTTGTTCCGTGACGGCCTTCGACTGCACCTTCTGGAGCCTCTCCTCGATCTCCCTCAGACGGGAGATCGTCTGTTCCAGGCGACGGGATGACTGCTCGTCTAAAAGAAGCCCCCTCCCCTTCCCCCTCCTCCTCCCCTACCCATGGAGGTGCTCATGCTCTTCTGTATGCGATCATTCTGCTGCGCCAGTTCCTGCCGCACAGTCTCCATGCGCCGCTGGACCTCCTGGAAATAAACAAAATAAAGATAATGTTGAAGGTAAAGGGTTTGAACCCTTCTCTCTTGCAAACAGCCACTGAGCTATTCCGTACCTCGTTCTCGTGGACACTTCGCCCTGCCGAGTGCTGCTCCCACAGGCGAATGACTTCAATTGTCTGCAATGGGAGAGGTTCAAGGTTGGCAGAGATGTCTCCCCCACCTCCTCCTGCCACGTCTGAATCTCCTCGATGACACGGCTCAGTTGCACTGAGGAAACCTGGAAGAAAGATCATAGATCAAAGTTAACTCCCTTCTCCGCTCGCCTTGTTCGTTTGCCAGGCCCTCCACTTGTCTGCCATGGCACAGAATCTCTTCTCGTGCCGAACGAGGATCTCCCGCACCGTGTCTGAGGCCTGAAGGTGTTTCTCTTATTACTGCGTTTAGCAGGCTCACTAAAGTACAGAAGTTTAACGAACCTTGGTAGTCTTGAGGGCCTTATCGACGGTCTGCTGTGCAGCTGCCGAGGAAATGAAGCGTTCTCCTGCAATATTTCAGTGGTTTATCGAGCAGTCCGTCATTGTAATGGGCGCGCGGAACGATTAATTCCCCTTACCCTGATGTCTCTCCTGGCCGAGAGTCTCCTCGATCATCTCGAACACGCGCGACATCTGCTGCACTCCCCGCTCCGAGTGCTCGGCCTGGGATCGGAAATCAGACTAGAGAGAGGAAGGGATCAGACTACAGACCTTCTGATCGATAAGGGCCTCCAGGGAATCGAAGGAGGACTCAAGTTCCGTCGCGAACTCCTGCACCTGGGCAAAGGTCTTGCCGAGATTGAGACGGGTCTCGAGGTTGTGGCGGAGGGAGGAATATCTGGAGAGGAGGGTGGAGGGAGGATTGAAGGAGAGGATGGGGAGAGGAGGGGACGAGGAGGGTGGAGGAGAGGGAGGAGTGGTATGGGATAGAGGAGGAGTGAGAGGTTGAAGGTGAGGGGGGAGGAGGGGGAGGAGTTGGAAAAGGAGGTGATGGAGGAGGGAGGGGAGAGGAAGAGGGGAGGGGAGTGGAGGAGTCCTCCCTCACCTCTGTTCGAATTCCCTCGCTGCACTCTGCTCTTCCACACTGAGCCTCGCTGCTTCGTTGAGTCCGAATTGGATGGCCTCGTCCCGATCCTCCAATATTCCTTTTAGCATTCCGACAGGCGGGCATTTTGTGTACTCGCTAAATACTCACGATGACGGATTGGGCGAACTTGGCGTGGTCCTCGACGAAGGAAGTGGCGGTGTGGCGGGTGCCCCCCATGTCTCCGTGGAGGCCCATCCATGGCTCCGCCTCCCGCACCAGCCACTCACGGCCACGGCGGAGATTGTCGCGGGCCTAAAAGACATAATCCTCTATCTCCCCTCCTCCCTCCAATTTTCTCTTCCTCCTTCGTTCTGGTCAACTCCCAACCTTCACTTCCAACCTCCATCTGATTTTCATCCTCCCATCCATCTCCTCCTCCCTTCCCCTTCCTCTTCTCACCAACTGCTTCCCCGTATCGGCCTTCTCCTCTGCCAATGCCTCCAACTGTGCTGCCTTCTCCATCAGTTCGTTCTTCTTCATTGTGACGTGCCTCCTCTCCTCATGGCTCAGCCGTTCCTTCTCTGCAATAGTCCCCCTCCCCTCCCTCCTCTCCCTCCACTCACGCAGTATATCTTCTGCCTCCTCCGTCAGTATCGTAGCCTTCTGCCGTGCCAACGGGGCTAACTCCCCAGCCATGGCCTCGTTGGCCGATTGCATGTCCCGTGCCATTCCTTCCATCTGGGAGATCGCCTGGAATCACATATCCACTCCGTGGTTTAGATGTCGCCACTCACGTGCGCAGCGGAGACGAAGAAAGTGCGCAGCCGCGTGCCCTTGCCGAGGGAGGCCTTGGTGAGTGCGATGAGTTCCTCGCATCCCTGTGCCAGTTCTCCTGCCCGTGCCAGTATGGCCTCGTCGGAGGAGGATCCGATGATGTCCACGAGGCGGGTTCGGTTGTCCTACACGACCTCCCCTTTCCTCTCCCTCCTCCCCTCCCCAACCTCTGCCTCTCCCTGCAGACTCCTCATTCCCTCTTCGTTCGAGGCGCGCAATCGACGACCCGCCAGTCCCAGCCACGTCGCGATCTGGACTTGCGCTGGTTAGCATCCCTCTAACGAGAGTAACGCCCTACCTGATAAAGTATCTTTTTGACGTCCTCGCTCTCCTTCTCCCTCGCCTCTGCCGCAACAGTCCCGAATCGTCGTTCCTTCTCGATTCCCCATGCATCAGTGATGCTCCCGAAGTCGTCCGCCATTCTGGAGTGTGATATTTGATCTCTTGGTCGATTGATCTTGTCGACCTGAGCATGGCCGCCTCGACAATGAGCATGGCCTCGAGGATCTCCTGTTCCCTCTTCTCCCCATCGGAGGTCTGGCCGAGGATTCGGATCTGGCCGAGAAGTGAAACTCCGAGGGCCATCGCTGCCTCCGTTGCGGAGACAAGCTCTGCAGAGATCAAAGATCAAAGATCAAAGTTCAAACTACGCACCATTAGTGGATACTTCGATCTGTCGTGCCAGTCCATCGGGAGATTGGCTGGTGGAAAGGGCGGCGATCGCCCCGCCCGAGACACGTGACAACTGAAGAAGAGATACAAAGATCAAAATATATATTTTTGGAGAGATCAAAGTTCAAGGGTCAATTTTAAACAGAATAAATATCGGTACCTCCTCATGGAGTCCGGCCAGTCGGAATAATTCGCCCGCGTCTTTCAGAAGAGCTTCCCTGAGGTGGAGGCGACGGAGGAGGGCCCTCCACGTGGTGTCGAGGGAAGAGGCCATGGCAGCGTAGACCTCAAACGATTAGAGATCAGACTATAACAATCAAAGATCAAAGATCAAACTTCCCACCGGTGCTTCGTCCTCGTTCTTCTCTCGTGGCAGGGCGGCAGCTCGTGAGAGCAGCGCCTCGCACTCGGCCTCCTTCTCCTGGAGGGACGAAAGATCAAAGATCAGAGTCCAAAGACCAAACCCTTAGTTTCCTGAGGAGAGCCTCGTGTATCTGGGAGAGTCGTGCATTCTCCTGTCCATTCCTCCCGATGGCCAGAAGAGGAGGTCGCATGTCGTCGAGGCGAAGGTGGGCGAAGTCTGCTGACTGCAGGCAAATACTTAGTACGATGAGATAAGCACAGTAAAGAGAAGCATCGGGGGGCTAATGATCTGGCCTTTATGCTCCGGGTTTTCATCTTTATTTCCAGAATAAACATGGCTTCTCGTCCGCTTTTCTCAAATTCCGTGGGGATTCAAAATCCTCATTATCTATGTTTTATGTTCCGTCGTCCTATGAGCTAAACGCAGTAACGAAATGTGAAAGGGACTTGGCATCTCATCGGAAGCCACTCGTACCCATCCGCGACGTTTTTTCCCCTCCGCCACTACATCATCCACCACTCCTCCTCTCGCATTCAACCCTCCCTCCTCACTTCATTCGATGTTCAATTGTACCCCGTCTGCTCATAGATCTGCCCTCAGTGGGGGGCTTCTAAAGGTGTCACCCTTCCCTCCCCCCCTCCCTCTCCTCCCCCCTCTCGTCTGACCATCGTGCCCTTGTGTTACAACAACAAGGGCAGGAGGCCCATTGACTACAGGAATGCCCTCTTCTCTCGACATCTGGAGTGGGTGCATGGACCAACCTGGAGGAGTGCCACAGTGAGGAATGCTTCCTGTCCCGCCTTGACGACGATGGTGGAGATGGTGGTGGCCTTCCTCGGTTCGACAGGCCCTCCTACCCGAGAGGGGTCCCCCAGTGGGGGAGGCGTACGGGCTGCCATTCTGCCCTCGATACAGTAATCCTCCTCCCCTCCTCTCTTACGAGTCGTTCGGAAACTGCAAAGTGACGAGGTACACAGGAAAACAAGCCAAAGAGCCGGGAGCCCCTGGGAAATGGGTGAGATTGATAGAAGAAGAAAGGAAGGAGGGAGGGCAGGAGGGCGGAATGGAGACTCCCCTCGGGAGGGAACGCCATCTTGCGGAAGGAGGGAGTGGAAGTAACAGGTGAAGGGTTCGAGTGGGGGGAGATACTCCCATGTTCCCCCAGAGAAACGGAAACGATGGGGAGAAAACATGTAGAGGGAAGAGGCAGAGACTCATCAACGAGATAAGAACGAGGGAGACTGGCAGTGGCATTCAGGATTCTAAAAAAGTGCAGCCATCGCAGCCGTGGAAAGGGCGAGTGGAGGGGGAATGGTTCGGTGTTCGGATCTCCAATCCGTGGTGATAGGCCCCTTCTCCTTCTCCTCCCCAAGGGAGGGGACTCAGGGGGCGAGAGAGAAGGGGAGGGTGGAGGGGAAGAGGGCGAGAGGGAGAAGCCTGCTCCCTTACACTGATCAGGATGGACGCCCCCTCAGGACGGGGGATGCAGGGCAGACAATCGATCGAATAGCCTCCAGTGGTCAGACCTCCCGATGACCTTTTGAACGATGTGTGTGGCAGTCAATGTTTCCGTAGCCAAAATGCTTGCAAGAATTCCGAAATTTATTGCCATCTAAACCTTTGCATAAAACGAGAACAGATGAGTGGTCTAATTGATACCATTTATCGTACTCTACTCATGGATACAAACTAGAGGGCAGTCCACCGGGGAAGGGGGCTCCTCCCTCCACTTCTTCTCATCGACTGTCTAGTGGCCTCCGACTTCAGCCTCGCCGGCCTTCTTCAGGGGGTTGTACTTCTTGAAATACTCCTTGTCCTGGAGCTTCTGCCTGATGCCGTACCAGTGCTCCACCTGAAAAGAGTATTCAGTTTGAACGAGACATAAAAGCCTATTCTAGCAGTGGAACTAGCTACAAAAATGCCAACATGATCAAAATAATTATTTCGGGCCCGATAGTTGGGTGGGAACGATAGAATCGTTCGCACCGACTGGGGGGCCCCGGTCTATCTCGCATACGTACATGTCTACAGGCGGAGGAACCATCCTGCAGATTTCGGTGTATGCAAGAGATCGAACCCCCGAATGGTCGCGCGACAGTTAGACTATCTACCATTGCGCTACCCCACAAGGTCGGCTCGCGCCGATATTGGATGCAACACCAGAGAAGAAACCGAGAGTGAAACTTCGCTGCAGTAAACTATCCGCGCATCTGCCCCTTATAGAACAAACGAACTGCTATTTCCAGGCCAAGGGGGTTCGGAATTTCTCGCTGCTACAAAGGTTGTACTCTAATTGTTAACAATATCTGCATACAGTTCGAGGCTTAAGAAAATTCCACGAACAAAATGTGGCTTTGTTTCGGGTCTTAAAATCGTCGAAGCAAGCTGTTTGTTTGCCTATTCACGTCAGTTCGAGTTTCACATTAGTAAAGTTGAAGGTGAACATACCTCGTGGTGGTGGCTATCCTCCTTGCCCTTCGTGTACATGATACGGTGGCGGGGCTTGACTGCAAACATTAACACTCATAAAAAGTTAAAATATACAAGCAATAAAGGAACTAAATTATTTTAGTGTCGAATCAATAACTACGAGTAAGATGCGTGGGGCACCGAGCTCGAATGGGTGGAATTATAATATTGCATATTAGCGAAACACCGAATCCCGGGCGGGATCTTCGGTGCTTTAGAAATATGCAGTACATTGTTTACGTAAGCCGCATGGAAGAGAGAACATAGAAGGAACTCACTGGGAAGGACGAACTTGTAGACGCCGTAGAGGATGCAGCCCGAATAGATGTAGAAACGGAAGACGGGGAGGTACTTCCAGCAGTGGCGCCACGACCACATACGGATCTGAAATGTGCGGGAAAATAAAAAAAACTGCAATCGACTAATATTTGGCGCTAAAGAGGAAAGAAAAAACTTTTCAGGTCTCAAAATAGTGATTCGTAAAGTTTTGGGCTTTTTAGGGGTAAGGATTGTTTTAGAATTCTGAACGATATGTATCAGCTAATCATAGAAATAAAGAAATTAGTAGAACAACCAAAGGGAGGTTGCTTCACAAAGTAGGGTGGCTGTAATTTTTCATGCAGAAAATAGATAAACTTTCCGATCGGTTCTGAATTTCAGCTTATGTTATTAAGTGAACGCAATAATTTTAACTTTCTAACACTGCGAGTAAAAGCTCTGCAAGCAAAATAACAAAGTAGCCCAAAAATTAGGAGGGAATGATTGAGCGATAAAGTGCGACTAGTGAATATATCTTCAGTGCCCACTTAGGCGTTGTATTTATCGCTCGCCAACTTGAATTAACGAAATGTTATATTTTTCTTACACAAATAAAATACTTACGTATTCCGTGGCGGTCCAGGGCCTGGCGGGCATGCGGGGGTGGAGGAGGGAGTCGGGGATGGGGGCGTTGGGCGAGGCGAGGGTGACGGCGGTTCCACGCACCGTCTCTGCCGTCCACTTCACGGCATCGAGCACCTTCGTGGCAACCATTACCTATAAAATTGATATTGATATTTTTATAAGGATACAAAGAATAGCATCCTCAAATAGGATAGCATCGCATCCAAGCGTCTAATAGGTATTGTCTAGGGTACCCGGCCAAATTAAATCATGAGAACGTTTAAGGGCGAAATTATTCTTATACTTAAATAATTTAAAACTATCAGAAGTAAAGAAAAATGGGCAAATAAATGTCGAAGGCTGGAAACGCATCATTTCTCGGCCGATGAGCTGCACACAATAGTAGGGTTTTCGCGTTGGGACCAAATAAATCCGACTAGCTACCGTACCGCGGGCAAGAGCTTTTCCATGGAAATCTAATCAAGGGAAGCTTTGTATCTGATTATCTCGGGTGTTGATGTGACACCACAATTCCCCACGGACTCCAGGAGGGAATGGGAGGAGCTCTCGACAAACTCGATATGGGAGGAGGAGGGGGCACTGCCTACCTCTTATCGACATTCTGCATCCCACGTATTATTCTTTTTATTTCTCACGAACCAGAACCAATGCCGTTGGTGCGCGATGGAATGGAGTCAGGCGGTGGAATAGAAGTGGCCCGGCCTCTGCGGGCGGGACGACCAAAAGGAAGGAGGGAGGGAGGGAGGACAGGTCTCACGTGCTCTTTCGCCCTGTTGACTGTCGTTCCAATTTGTGATTCATTCCCATTCATGTCTTCTTCCAGTCGTGAATGGAGTGGGAGGGGAAGGGGCAAGGGAGTGGATGCCTCCTTTAGGCCTGCCCCTCCCCCTCCCTCCCCCCTCCTCGACGTGTCTCCATTGATTCCAGTCGTCCTCTCCCTCCATGCCTCCCTCCACCAACGCATTCACCCTCTCCCTCTCCTTCAGGTTCGTCCTCCTTTCTCAGCCCCCGAACACTCGCCCAGACATTGTCCCTCTCCCTCTCCTCCCCTCCTCCCTTCCCCAGACACCCGCCAATTCTCTCTTTTTTTCACGCCCATCCAATTTATCCTCCTCTCTCGTTCTCTCGTCTCTCCTCTGTGACCATGCTCTCTCGCTCACTTCCTATCAACGAGAGATAAGAGAAGTCCGACGGCTCGACGGCTAATCGGGGCATTTGTTTGTGATAAATGCAGTAGCCCTTCTCTCCTCTTCTATCGCTACGCTTGAGTGACTTCGCTTCGCAGTTCGTGCGCATTGTCGAGAACCAATGTCTCTTATTGGCCAGTAGTGGTAAGCAGCGTAATGAGTGATCTACACCCATTACGCTGCTTACCGCGGAGTAGATCGCGCATGGCCTCTGCATCACTTTAATACCGGAAAATAACTGCGCTTCGCAATTCGCGCATTGTTATTGTCGAGAACCAGCTCTCTTACAGTACCCATTTCCAGGTACCCTACCGGATGCGCCCGTGATGGGGGTATCCGTGCGAGACCCCGCCCGGGTTACGGTAGTCTTACTGACCCTACTATCTTCGATTGTGTCCGCAGCAGAAGTTATCCTAGCCGACGAGGCGACGCAGGGACGATGCATGTTCAAGTGCGCGGCCAAGGTAAACGAATTAATCGTTCCGCAAAAACCGTAGCTACTGCGTTTAGAGTACACCCTCTAAATACAGTATCAACAAAATATTTGCCACGAAACACCGTAGTATGGTTGTTACTCCATTTAGCGCGCGAGCGCGGGAAGTACGAATATTTATTTACGGGGGAGGTGATAAACGGGTGTCGCTGTCCCCCCTCCAAAACGAGCGTTGTTTGCACAGAGAGGAGCAATCGGCACCCATACCGGGGGAATCACTCCCGAAAACTAGCCCCCCAGATTATGATCACACCCTTCTGTGCAAAAAGGGACGCAATACACGCTTGAATAGCAAAGTTTAATTTATGTACCCTTACAGTACGCCGCTGCACGGGAGCGCAAGCGGAACGATTGGTCAACCGTTAGCGAGCAGCACACGGAGGGCACCGATTTTATTTATGTCAGTTTGCGATAGTGCGTAATTTTATTTTTATTTTTTTTGCAGTGCAAATTGGGCTGCTTTCGGGTCCCGGGGTTCGGGCGTATTAATTCGCCGTCGTTCTATCAAGGAGAAAATTATCGGACGGAAATTGACGAGACGAGGAACGAGACAATCGGTAAGGTTTCAGAACGTGGTTGAGAAATAAAACGAAACATTTTCAAAGTTTTGAGTTTCACGAAGGCTGAATAATGATATGCAATGATAGTCATTTGATATGTCTTGCAGCAAGCACACACATCATTTATCGCACAATGTTTATTACCATGGCCCAAAAGCAATTTTTGTTTATTATAGGTTTTGAGTTTCACGTAGGCCGAATATTGGCTGTGCAAGGATAGCCATTTGATAGATCTCCGAGTCATATTCCACATAATAACTTTTTTACATATTATCCGGAACCAAACGATGTCACAATTGGTACGTTTTCAAATCGTGGCCAGAAAAGAAAACGCGACATTTTCAAAGTTTTGAGTTTCACGCAGACCGAATATCGGCTGTGCAAGGTAGCCATTTGATAGGTCTTTGATCAGCAACCTTCCACATATTAACTTTTTGCATATTATCGGGAACCCAAACAACGAGTCCCGTACACTACAATGGTTAATTCCTGCATTGAAAGGACTGAGGTTTGGATATTTATATCTGCAGGTCGGCCCTCAACGAAAAAGGCCGTAACCGCCGTGAGCATTCTCTGCGTCCACGAGCCTTCGATGAATTCTTCAACTCTCAATGTATCCGTGCAGATTGACGTCGATGAGGTGAGTTTTTAATTTTTGCAATATTCCGGTCCGTAAAATAGGCCGGGGGGAATTTGTGGATACGAACTACGGAGCCAGTACATTTCACACAATTCGCAGCGAATCGGAAACTGGCAAACTGGCGTTGTGCACATGCACTGTTTGTTTCTGTGGTGCGTTGCCGCAAATTCCTGAAGCATTTTTAGCGGTCCAATATATTGTTCCGAACTTCACGTGATTCTCCGCTTGATCTAGCGCACGCGGAATCTATAACTTTGGGCGGAATTCGCGGCTCTGGGGTCCAAACTCCATCCAATCAAAGATTCTCCTTTCTTACAGGATGCCGGTCCGCTGTTCTTCTTCGTATATGCTGTGTGGAAGAATGACGACGGGGAGAATGTCAAAAGGACCGATGTCAGTCTTATTCTCATCCCTTTTTCCTCCCCCTCGCTTTATAATGGATTTGCGCCCCTGCGCACTCTCCACAGCAATGATCCCTCGCTGGGGAGCGGCGAAAAGAAAGAGGGGGGCCCGGCCAAAATTAATGAGCACCGCACCGAGGGATGGCATGTTTTTGGAGTGGACGAAAGAAGGGACGGGGGTGCTAAGGAGACAACACTCTTGTACACTGGGGGGACACAACAAAAGTGATCGTGTTGATTTGGTTGAGGCGGTCGAGGAAGAGGGTAACATTAGAAGGCAGTTGAAATTGCATTTATATCCAGCATTCTGAAACATATTATACGGATTCTTGCACGGTTCTTTCAAAGGTTTGCTGCAACTGTAGTTATTACAACATTCGTGTGAGCTGGGACATGACTCAAGTGCTCAGGTTGATTTGGTTGAGCGGATTCACCTAAGGAATATCATTAGAGGCAGTTGAAATGGTATTGATATCTGCAAATCTGAAACTTATGTATGACACTCATCATTAGATGGGGAGTTTTTTTCTTAAAACAACACTTTTTCATAAAACAACTCAAAAATTGTTCTCTTTGAGGCGTTGAGGCAAAGTTCAGGCACGTGGGATATTTATAGTTCCACATCAGTAACGACACTACATCAGACGGTGTTGATGGGCATGATAGATATCTCCAATGCTGAAACGTATCTCTTACCAGGAGAGCAGGTTTTCTAGAACCGTTCAATTTTGAGCTCTCCCATAACACAACTTGCAAAATGGGAGTGGTGACACATTCTGACACGGAACCTTTCAATTCTTTAGGCCCTGTGTAAATGCGTTGTAGGTTAGAGACTATGCAGTTTCAAGAGATTCCCGACAGAGAATAACATCGCTGACAGCTCAGTCCAGCGGCAGTGACAGATTGTCGCGCGGGTCATTTTGATGAATTGTCGTGCGGTCTCCGTATCTTCATTCTCCCTGCTCCCTCGCCAGGGAGACTCCGAAATGTATGGGCCTGCTGAAAGGCCGACGACAGAGCGCGTGGGAATTCCTCCCAGGATTTCGCCATGTTGAAGAGGGAGGAGAGGAAGGAAAAGGAGGGATGGGAGACTAGTACAAAATTGCTTCACCTTATATTTGTTTCATATCAAAATGCATTGAAACTAACTCCGAATAATCGATCAATGTTTCACACTGTTACTAATTAGAACAAAAATAGATTAGCACAATCTGCGATCATCAATGAAACGAATTCCAGTCCTTCTCCCGCCTCGTGGACGTGGTCCTCGACAACGTCGTCGACGAGGGGCAGGTGCAGATACGCGTCCATGCATACGGTAAGCATCTATGTACACCCATCTACACGCTAAACGTAGTCGGAGGAATGAACGTTCCAGACAATACGCTCATCCGCCATACGATCTCTCTTCACAGTTCTCTCGTTTCTCTAACCGCCAGACAACTAGAGAACTGTGGAGAGAGATCGTAGGGGGATGAGCGTACATTTCATAAGGTTAATTCCGTCGACAACCCCTCCCCCCTTGATAAATGCAGTAGTGACGATCCTCTTTTCTAGACGCTTCGGGTCGCGTTGGAGAGGAATCGGCGACCAAGTGGTGGAGGGAAGAGGAGCTGCGGGCGGCTGCCGATACTCCGTTTAGCATCCTCGTCCAGAAACAGGTACTTACGCTGTTTAGCGGAAGTAAACAGTCTGGAAGAAATGACTAAAGCGTACTGATCAATCTACAGGAGATCTTCGATGACGCAGTCGCAGCGACTTTTTCCCTTTCGTGGCCACCGTATCGAGTGCCAGTCTGCAATTTGGCAGCTACCGTAATCCACGAATCGTCGGAACGCCACAAGAATAAGACGAATGTCTTTCAACTGGTACGAGTGTTTCATTATTCGATTCGACGTGCTAAACGCAGTAATGGAGGCTGAACTTCCAGTATTTTCAGGACGAATCGCGGAAAGTCACGCTGCCAGGGTTCAGATACGAATCGAACAATGCGGTGTCGATGGCTCCAAGAGAAGCATCGCAGTCAGCAGGGTTTGTTATTGAATATTGGAGATTACGGTATCTCATCTTTCCGTTCAGGACCACGGTGGCAGTCGCAGCGGCGGCGTGTCTCGCACTGACGGAGGACTACAATCTGTGCCGTGAGTCTTTACAACTTATTTAGAAGTTATGATTATTTGGAAAAGGAGTTGAGTAAAAAAAATCGGTTTGTCCAATAAAAGAACGTTATTAGGAATCTACGAAACACAGAAATGAAAAACACTTCGATTTTCTTTCCGTGCTCTATGCACAGTGCAGCCATTGTACAGCCATCCTCGCTTCGAAATCAAAATCATCACTGTTTTCTGTCCGCGCGGTTCTCCTTATCCCTCAGTGACTCGTCGCTCTCCTTTCTCTTCCCTTGTGTCATTGACCTCTTCTCCCCATCCCTCTCCCTCTCTTCTCACCTTTTTCCCGCCAGACAGCGAGGAGACCTTTGTCTGACAATGAGTTTCACCTCAAAGGCAATCGTGGATTGACAGGGGGTTTACTTGATTTTTTTCCATGTGTGTTTTAAATTCCTAAAGTAATACTAAAACCAAAAAACGGGGCTACCGCAAAAGGTTAGGTGATTTGCCTTCCAAAGAGAGCGAATGCTATAAAGGTGTGGAAAATACTAAAAGTTGATTTGGCTTATTTTACAGAAAAGAGAACATTGGAAAAGGATAAAGGAAAATAAATTCGGGAAGATGCGATTTGGCTTGGTTTTTTGGCCGTCAATGGCCAA
>JACMIG010000376.1:12687-25342 GCA_014805385.1 Levipalatum texanum
GTTGTCGTCTAGGATCTGCAGCATGGGGGTTTGTGCGCCCCCCGCATTCCGTGCCGTGCTCTTATTGGCGTGGGCTTGTTGTGTGGGGTTAATTTTAGTGCCACGGGGGGCAACTTATTGCCCCCCCCCCCCCCCCACATGGAGGTGGAGGTAATTCGGTTACGGGAATTGACGCCATTCCCCCGTAGGTCAGAGACGTATGACTGATACTAATAATGGGAGAGATCGTATACTGGATAGAGGGGAGGGATACTGACTGAAACTGAGCCAAGTGCCGGCGTGTACGGAGGAGAAGAAGAAGAGAAGGGCGAAGAAGGAGGCGAGGACGGGGGAAGGCATCGAGGCTGCCGGGGGACCCTGCAAGAGAGGAGACAGTCGAAGGTACACGGAGAGAGACACGCAGTCGACGACCACCCCATGGGGGGAGGGAGAGCCTCCCACGGAGTCGAGAGAGGGGGCGGGCCTCCCGTCACGAGGGTCATCTGGAAGATGACACAGACCTCGTGAGAAGTGGATGGAACAAAGGGGGAGGGACCTCCTTGTGGAGGTGGAGTCTCCCCGTCTGCACGCAAATGAGATCATATTCTACTATCGTCTTTCAGGGGGCACCGCCGTGGAGACTTCGAGACTTGGCGTCACCCCCCGCTATGACCAAGGGCCAACATGCGAATGAACAGTACAATTGAGATAAAGTGGAATAAGTCTGAGCCTTGACTCTCCCTTACTCAATGCTGGAAACTCGGGAGCCGAAGTGGCATATTGTTTTCGGGGCCTCCAGTGGCAGTAACGCCATTAGCACTCACGTAGTTGAGAGCCAATCAAAAGTGGATTCGATTCTGGCAGCCTATCCAGACTCCTGGAACGGGCAGAGATTGGCCGATATCATTTCCCCCCACTCTACATCATTCGGAACGCTCAACGTACCAACAGTCCTGCACGCTTGCAACCGCAGTTTTATTCTTATTATGACGGTTGTGGATTGCAACAAGGAAAAGAGACGAAATAGAGAAAGAAATCGGCTGCGGGAGACTGCGGACACTGCACACAATTCAGAGATCGCGACAATGCCAACGTTATTCATTCTCGATGGCTTCCTCACCAATGAAGTACATGACGGCAAAATCAGAACGAACATTAGCAATAATGTTATTAAATGGGTAATAAATACACAACATTGCCAAAATGAAAATGGACAACGGAATAATTTGCGTTGATTTGGGTAGAACGGAGACTGAGCACTGGACGCAATGGTGGTGGGAGGAAGAAGGAAAGGAAGGGGGAGGGGCCAGTGGGCGGAGTCCGAGAGGCTGGAGGGAAGTAGATTGAAGGATTACGACGAGACGGGGAAAAGCAGAGACGTGATAGGATAAGGAGGGAGGTGGTGTGGGCCGGAATGCAACGAGATGGTTAGATTGCTAGTTTTGGAAACGAAGTAAGACTGACTTCAGCACTAGTGGGAGGGGAGGAAGATGGATCCCAGGGCAGTCTTCGGGATCGGATACCTGCAATCAGTTATTATTCCACTGATGCTCGAATATGATTTTTAATCGTCTTCTCCATGCCTTCATTTTTCAGGACATGGGGAACAGGGTGAAGTGTTTTCGGCAACCCACCGTGTCAGTTTGTTTTGGTTAGCTTTCTGAAGTATTCGGAAAGTGGATAACGTGGGATAGACCACGGCAACCGTAATGCATTAGCGGAGACAATGGATACTGCGCTACAATGGGAGGGCCCTTCTTTCTATTCCGGCAACTACGGTCCTGTTCAAGAGATCCCACAACCAAGTCATTACTCGACAGTTGATGGACGCAACGTGTCCACATCCATACGACAGGGCTCCGTTATAATATTTGGAGGTCAATGTGGGGAGTATTTAGTAGCAAGGAGAGCTTATCCACATGTGCAAAGCAGCATGTACTATCTGATTTGAGGCCTTTAGCTCGGAGAAACAGCTAGTTCAAAATGAAGACTGTAGTACGGGCTGGTACAATTAAATTCGCATAAGAACTACTGAACACTTGCAAAAAAGTGGCAGAAAACACTACCTCTGTAATCAAGATCAGCGCTATCATTGTCAGCAATCGTTTTTTGGCGATGCATAATGTGGTTACTTGGGGCATATTTCTAGAAATGTATCAGTGACAACTATGTAGGCTAGCTGCTTATGACGGCGGGTCACGGTTGGAATGGGCCCCTTCGTTTATGACGCTCTTAGCGCGTTGGCGTGTTTCTGCGTAGCACCCCACGTTGGAGTAAAGGGACTAATTCAGGGTCGACACGATCCTCGTTCACCTTGGCCGAGGCCCTCTCCATTGCGGTACGGGGCCAATGTTGTCCCAGGGTGCCTTCTCGAATCCTCGTCATTCTACTCTCAGATTCCGCCCGATCCCCTCCCACTATACACTATTCCATTGCCCATTCTTCCCCGCTCATTTTCATTAAGCGCCGCTGCCTGAGATGTCAACGAGAAAGTAGGGATTTCCAATAAAGGGCCCGGCTGTCGGGGGAAAAGGATGGCCCGCTTAGGGCCACCCAAGGGCCTTTAGGCAAACAACTTCCATTTTCAAACCCCCAGCTCCATGCATTCACCCCCGGCTAACTTCTCATTAGAGAATGAAGCTTTAGGCCACAGGGATCAGAGACGGGCTACAGTTAGTTTTACGTACGTCATTTCAACGTATGCCGCCGACCAAGATTGAAGAATTGGCCCCTCACAAGGAGCAAGGGAATTACCTAGTCATGGAACCAGGCTGCAACCATTTACTGAGCTGATTCATGTTATTCCTGCTAAGAAGTGCTTGATCATGCATCGTTGCGAGTGATCGTCAGGCAGATGTCTAATTGTGGGCAGAGGCCAGCCTTCCATGAACGATGGAGAGGAAGTGCAGGACCTCGCGATACATCACTCCCAAAGAGAATAGACCCACGGGGAGAATCATTCTCGATTGCCATGTATGTCCATTTCCCTCACTGCGAGGTGGATGAAGAAAAAAAGAATTCATTGTCCGTTGCTAGTTGCATTGAAACGCGTTGCATTTGAAGATCCGACTAACCTCGATGGCTCACTCCTCCATGTCAACTTCGTCGAGGTGCTCAGATTCTTCCGACTTCGACTAAAAGAACAAACAATATTATCTCTTTTAATAAGTAGGATCAAAGGAGAAAATAAACGCACAGCGCTTCCCGAATCCTTGTCGAACTCGAGAGCAGCCTGGGTGACGACGAACGGAAGTTCGTTCTAAAGGTAGACAAATTCAAGGGATATCTCGAAATCTTCGATTAACCATTTCTGACAATGGCTAGGTAATAAGCATCAACCGATTAATTTTATTCGACAGGTACCTGGTACAGTTTGTCAGCCAGTTGCATGAGGATGACTCCGAGGAGGTTCCTTCCCTTAGCCACCGTCGGGCACTGGGCAATCGTCTTGTCGTCCAGAGGGAATGTCATCGGGATCTTCAGGAAATAATTATAGGCCATGACAAGTGAATAAGACTGACCGCAAGCTTGGCACTGGTCTTCATGAGTTCGTCAGCCCACTTATGAACAAACTGTATGCGTGTTCCACTCCCGAAGATGGCGTCACCCGCGTACCTGTACTCGATTGATAATGCATGTTGTGAGGGTGGATGCTACAATGGATACAAGTAAATTGGTACGTGTGGACGATGATTTTGTTGGCGGAGGAGTTGAGCATCTCCCTTAGCTCGGAGCACTGCTGAGCCTTGGCGGCCATGGCCTTCTGGGTGGCAATCACTCCACCCGAACGACGCCATTTCTCCACGTCAGGGCGATCGACCTAATGGTTGGAATATAATAGAAAGGGCGGTGAGGGGCACCTTGTTCTCCTTCAGGAACTCTCGGGCCATGCTTCCGAACTGCGTCTGGTCCACCTTCTTATCTTTCGACTTCAATATATAGGTTATCGTAATAAAACGGTAATAAAAATGAATCCGACAGAAATGCGCCGATAAATGAGAACTTCTTACTTTGATTTCGACGATGTCGTCATCCTCGCCCCTGACGGTGGCCTCGAGCTTATCACAAGCCTTTCCACCACACAGTTGACGGACTTTCTCGATTTGGTAAAAGTGGTCGACGCTGTCATAGACGAAGCCATCGATGACAATTGGGAACTGATAAGACAGCTGATGAATAAACTAGTAGAGTTGGAACCTCGTGCTGCGTGGCGAAGACACTCTTGAGTCCATGGAAGCAGACGAGGTTCTCGTTTGCAACAGGGAATGACTTCTGGGGAGCATCCGATGGGATTGTCGAGAACTGTAGAGGAATATTGGTGGGTGCATTACAAAGGACTGGAAACTACCGTGATATCAGTGGACTGGTTGGGCCTCTTCCTCATCCTGCCATCGCGATCGTTGTTGTTCTGCAATTGAAGATTGGTTAGAAAACATGAATGTTCGCACGCTTCTGCCTCCACGTCCACCACTCGCTCCTCCGCGTCCGCTTCCTCCACTCGTGCCTCCACTGCGTCGCCCACCAACGGGAGCAATGCGAGATGGCACGTAATCACTGCATTACATTTGAAATTATGCGTGTGACAATTGCTCTTGTAATCACACAACATGCAATTACGGTTGATGAGTGCAAGTGCCGGGATGGCGTGTATTAGAAAGGACAAGATAAATCCTGACGGTCGGGCAGTAAGTGTAGCAGCAGAGGAGGCCATGGGGACGTACTCGCTAGAAAGGCGTGCAAGGTACACGACAACACAGTGCATGAAGAGTCAGAGAAAGTGCCTCACTCGCTCTTGCTTCCGCCGTTGGATCTCCTGTTCTTGTCATAACCAGAATCACGACGATCGTCTCGCCCGCCCTTCGAGGGGAACGCTACAAACAACGAAATAAACCTTCAATGTGTAGCAAACAATTGACCGAATGGTCGTGATAAAATTACCCCGAAATAAAATAGATATAATTCAGAGGCTCGAATAAATTCGAATATCTGTGTTAAAGTTGACAATCTCGTAATATTTCGAGTCGCTCTCAAAGAGTAACAAGAAGAACGTAAAGCCATTACATTCCACTCAAGGCAATTAAATGAAAACACAAACTTCGTCCGCCGCTTCCGCGGCCTCCACGGTCTCTGTCGTTCCTGTATCCGCTGTTGTCCTTATCGTAGAAGTTGCGACGTTCTTCACGTCTGCCATATCCATTATCGAATCGTCCACCGTTAGAGAATGCAACCGATGACACTGAATTTAGCTCCTCCTATACAAGAAATAAGAAGTACGGGCTGACATGATTCACGTCCGAAGTAAGCAGGCTGCTCAAAAGCGCGGCTCATGAGAGGCGCGGGAGCAGACTGCATTCCGAAGTCGGACGCCCACACTCCACCTCCGCCTCCTGAATCAATTTATTGCGCATGAAAAAAAACTTTTTAACATTTTAAAGACAATTTCCATCACCCGAAACCAATGATAAATTGCAGATTTTTGCTTTGTGTTGATAACTGGCTGATAATGAAACCTACCGCCTCCAAACGACGCCATCGGATTCATAGCTCGTAGCCCTCCACTCGAGTAAGAGTCCATTGGCTGGAAAGTATTTTTATAGTCAATGTCATGTATTCAGAACCATATTTCAGTTTCACAATATTGAATAAATAATTAATATATAAAGATCTTCACTTACTTCACGCATCATTGTCGGCGCAGGTGCCCAGGACTGATTTGAGAGGCCTCTGTAAATGACCTCATCGTTTATTGTTTAAATTTCGTTTGTTCAATGCGTGAAAATAGAAGGAATGCCGACTCATTTCATTTAGTAATGATAATTCATTACAGATATTTGAACAAGAGCTAGTGTTGATGAAATCGTTAGACATTTTCGATTGATGATGCCACTTCATCTGAAGTAAATTGAGCGTAACCATTATAATTATCTTGAATTTATTGTTAAGAGTGTAAAGGGTCCACTCAAATTCGCGGTTATAGTTTACTGCTGATTTGGCAACTATTCCAACATTCGGAGATACAATTACCCGGCACTAGGAGTAGTCCATGTATCGCGACTTCCACCGGAATAGCGAGATCCGTACTGTTCAGCCGCTGACGATCCGAATGATCCGAAATACGATCCGTACGACATTCTTCGATAGGCTGCAAAGAACGCTTTTCCACATAAGTCCACAAGAACGTGATCATTTCCCGCAATAACACGAACAGTAATAGTACGTTTGCGATATGACATCTCAAAATATACGGAATAAATATAGCAAACGCGACTACTACGACGACAACGAGAAGGCATCGAATCGCTCAATTTTCGAACCACTCTACATTACGGATGTCTATGTCATTGTCCAGTTGTGTCTATTTGTGTCCACTTCTGTCTAGTTTCGTCCAGTTGCGTCCACCTGCACGTCCAGTTGGGTCTAGTTTTGTCCAGGTTCGGACATGGACAGTCCATGTTCGGATATGGACAGTGACTGTCTTGTCCATGTCCCAACCTGGACGAAGTTAGACACAACTGGACGTGCAGGTGGACACAACTGGACGAAACTAGACCAAGCTAGACGAAACTGGACACAACTGGACGGGCAGGTGGACCAAACTAGACAGGCACGTGGACCAAACTGGACATGCCAGGTGCACGAACCTAGACATTCACCTGGACATCCGTAATGTAGAGCAGGCCGACTGGTCCAGGCGGTTGTGCAAACTCGTGCGACGATTAGTATATAGCGCCCGGACCACACGATAAATTGGCAACGCTTTTGAGAGAAGTTTTGACAGGACGATTCTTTCGTAGGAAATCGTTTTATTCCCGTTGTTTCCTTGCAATATAAACGTGCATGTTGAAAGAGGTCAAATGATCACTGTGAGTTCATTCTAGTCAATGCTGACATCACGGAAGTAGTTATCACAATCGGAGGAAGATAGTTTCACAGATACCTGGTTGAAGGCAAATTCCCAAAATCCTTGTCATGATACATACACGCTAACGACAAACAGACAAAGGGAGAAAATGACACAACAGTTGTGGGAGACTGTGAAAAACTCGTGTGATGATGTGGAATGAGTTGGCACGGGGCTGCAAGGAGTGGGGCGAAGGTGTGAGATGTGGGGGCAGTTCAATCCTCGAGTGTCCTCTTGGTCTGTTTCGTGTAGGCGAGTGTCTGCAGGAGGGGCCGACCCGCCCTCGCGTGCATCTGCATAGAGACGAGGGCACCGTCGTCCCCCGCCAGGACGATGCTGAAGTGGCCAGTGTCCTCCCCCTCCTCTCTCTCCACTCACCACCCATCGGGGAAGGCCAGAGACGCGTGCAACGCCCCGTGGTGCTCCGATCCGTCGTGGTTCCACAGGCAGTCTAAGACCAGTCGTCTCCCCCCAATGAGCAACGATAACTGACTTCCTTCATCGAGATTCCACACTCTAACAGTCTTGTCGTAGGAGGTGCTGAGTATGAGTCTTCGCTGCGTGAACTGCTGTGCTGACTGGGAGGGATGGGGGAGGGGAGGGTGAGGGCCTCACATTGGGAGAAGGCCATCCGAGGAGACAGACGGAGGTGACGGTGTTCTCGTGTCCCCGGAACTCCCTGATCATCTTCCGCTGTCGTACATCATACAACTGAAGGCCTTCCCCTCCCTCCACTCCCCCTCACCGATATCTCGCAGCCGTCTCCGTTGAAGCCATTGCTACACGAGAGAATGTGCATCCCCTCCGGCAGCCACTCGCAGTATGTCTGGATGTTGTTCTTCTTCGTGAACTCGGCCACGATGGAGAGGTCCCTCTCGTCCCACAGTCTGAGACTCTCCCATGTCCCCTCTCCCCTCCTTCCCCTCACTTGACACTCTTGTCCTCCGACGACTGGGCGAGTAATCGAGTGGGGGAGTTGTAGGCGAGATGAGTGCACTGCAGCCCCCGCCCCTCCTCCCCCTCCACTCCCTCCCCTCACCAAGTTCCTACTCCTGCTGTTGAAGGCCATCTGCCTCCCTGTCTCCGCGTCCCACTTGATGATTGTCGTGTCCCGAGAGGCAGAGAAGATGTGGCCATCTACGAGGACCTCCCCTCTTCCCCTCCCCCCGTCTCCTCCACCCTCACCTTCGTCCGTGGCAATGCCCGACACTGTCATCTTGTGTCCACACAACGTCTGCACGGGCGCCTCCAATCCAAACTGCCACACCATCACCTGGACTCCTTCTCTCTTCCTCCCTTCTCCTCTCCTCACCTTTTCGTCCCGTGATCCACTCACAATATAGTGTCGTCCCCCTCTGAATCGGTATGACATCTTGGTGACTTCCCTCTCGTGGCCCTTCCACACCATGTACACTTCACCCGTGTCGATGTTGTTGAGGCGCATGGACTGGAGAGAATGGAAGATTCTCCCTCCCTGGAGGGACTCACTCGATCTCTGCTCCCAGTTATCACCATTCCCACTCGCTGAGCTGCCATGCACACTGGAAGGAAGCAGTGGAGGGTGGAGAGGGGAGAGGGAGTCACCGATGGCATCGGAGTGGTGGGCGGGTCTCCGAACGGGGGGCTTCTTCATGTACAAAGAGGCAGAGGTCCTCAGCCTCAAAGGGGTCTCTGTCATAATCTTCATCAGCCTCCTCTATTTACTCCTTCCCTTGGGGGGTAATAATAGAAGGTCGATAATGAGTGGAAGGAGGGAGGAGTACCCGGTCCTGCTCTGGGCATTAACGAGGACGTCCTGGTTGTCCTGGGTGGAGAGGGCGGTGTAGGAGTTGCCCATGGGCCACTGCAAAGGGACTCCATCGACTGAGACAAGGGTAAGCAAACAGGGCAGCGAGTTTCATTTCACGCAGAGGCCAAAGCAGAGGGAACGAAGGGGGGAGGGGAAGGGGGAGAGTCCACTCCCTTACTCTCGACTTCTACCCCCTCCCTCCACCTTGCACCAGAACAAAGTCAACGAGAGAGAGAGAGAGAGGGCTCCTCTGGCCTGTGCCCGAGGGGGGCAGAGAGGGGAGAGGGGGAGGAGGGGGGAGGGGGAGGGGAGGGGAAGTCTCCACGGCAACCACTCCCCCTCCGCCCTCTCCCTCCCCTTCATGACGAATTACGCAGGGGCATGGCGAGATAATTTATTTGGTGGTCTTCCAACTTGGGCGCAGTTGTGAATGGCAACAAGAGTCTCTTTGTGGAAGGGAGGAACACCATCGGAATGAGTTCCCATTCAGAGGGGGACTCTTTGAACTGCCATGTCATTCCAACAACATCCAAGCTCACTACTTCACAACTTGACAACTAAATTAACGAGGTGGCAGGTGATCCCCGTAGTCTAGACGATGCAGCGAGTACTTAAGGAGAACACTCATGTTCAACCTCAACACGAAGGATGGCACGAAATGCACAGGAGCTCGAGGATCTGTCGGCGTTCGTACCGGGGAAGATGTATCCCTCCTCACCCTCTTCCCTCTCCTCTCCCTCTCCAAGGGTCGGCCGCTGGGCAGTGATGGAGATGCTGGACGAGGGCGGATTTGGCCGTGTCTTCCGTGTCCAGAACACACTGAAGCCATCGGAGCTGGCAGCCCTGAAGATAGAGAGCACTCGAATGGACGGGGGCAGTGCCATCAAGTTGGAGGTGCAGTCGACCCCTTCAGAGGAGCGAGGGAGGAGTACTGTAGAAGGCAGCACTGGAGCAGATCCACGGCAACGGCACCCGCCCCCACGTCCCCGCCCTCTATCGAAGTGCACGGAGGAAGAACATCTGTTACATGGTCGTCACCCTCCTCGGGGACAACCTCAAGAGACTCAAGGTCTCCTCCCTTCGGGCACAACAAGGGCGGGGGTTCAGGATAGATACTTCGAGAATGGAATGTCCCTTCGGACGCTCGTCCGAGTGGCCATTCAGTGTCTATACGCCATCAAGGTCCCTCCTCTCCCTCTCCTCTTCTCCTCCAGGGGGGGGGGGGGGCGGCGGGGGGGGGGGGGGGGGGGGGGGGGGGGGGGGGCGGGGGGGGGGGGGGGGGGGTTGNNGCAACCCCCCCCCCCCCCCCCCCCCCCCCCCCCCCCCCCCCCCCCCCCCCCCCCCCTTGTACCCCCCCCACCCCCCCCCCCCCCCCCCAGGTGGTGCACGACAGCGGCTTCGTCCACCGCGACATCAAGGCGGGAAATTTTGTCCTCGGCCGACAGAGCGATCTTCCCCGTGCAAGAATCGTGCACATCATTGACTTCGGCCTGGCCAGGTCTCCCTCTCCCTTCTCCACTCGATTCGTTCCCTGCAGACAGTACACCTTCTACCGCAATGGACGATGGTGCCCAAGGAAACCACGGGCCAACGTTGACTTCAGAGGGACAGTCTCCTATGCCGCCCCCTCCATGCACGATGGGGCAGAGCAAGGAAGGAAGGACGATCTCTGGTCCTTCCTCTATCTCCTCATCGACCTCTATGCCGGCCTCCCATGGAGCAGCGGCATTGGGGCAGTGAGTCCCCCTCCCCCCCGCGTACCCTCACCCTCTGCAGGACAAGGTCGGCACCATGAAGCAGAACATCAGGGACGAGGACCTCCTCTGCAGGATGCCTTGTATCTCCCCTCCCTCTCCTCTCTCTCCTCTCCCCTCAGCCGAGCTCCTCTGCATCCCCCGCCACCTCCGTTCCCTCTCCTATCACTCCCGTCCCGACTACTCCCTCGTCTTCTCCGCCCTCATCGCCATCAAGAAGAGAGTCTCCGTCTCCTTCATGGACTCTTACGAGTGGGAGACTCCCGAGCAGGCGGAAATGAATGTTGGCCATGTACTTGACGACGGCGACGAGGAACTTGCAGAGAACTGTCCTAGCGAAGATTCTTCCTGGATATCTGCAGGCTGCTCCCTTCTTCTCCTACGATCCCTTCTCGTATGGCCTCTGTCTGGGGGGAAGGGGGAAGGGAATTGCAGAGCCCCTCTCTCTGACCCTTCCGAAGCCAAGAAGAGAGACTACAGCGTCGACGACGAGATCGAGGAAACTAAAGTCCGACCACCTTCCCTTTCCTCTCCTCATCTATCTCCAGGTGGATGGTACAGCAGAAGAGAGTGTCAAGAAGGTGATGAGGGTGCCCGCCCTGTGCACGAGTCCCCTCGGCCCTGCAGCCACCCCTCCGGAGACTCCCTCCAGGTCTCCCATGATAAGACCATCCAAGGAGAAGAGAGCCATTGGGAAGACACCCAAGAGATATTGAGAGGGACGTTCACGACGAGCATCGACCACTGACTCTGCACGATAAAGAGACTTCGTTCGAGAGGAACAAAGATCTGCATGGGGCAGCAGGTCCTACGTACGCTTGACTTCTCATCCATGGTCCTCTTCCACCTCTTCCCTCCACTCCTTCCCCATCCCTCTGATCTTGAGTTAATGTCAATCGTTCTTTATCGGTGCATACAATCAGATTGCTCCCTATCAAGCCTTCTTGATGAATGGCATCTCCGTGCTTGTGGGTGGGATGTAGGGTGGAGGGGGCTCCTGAGGAGGTCGAGTAGAGGGAAGGGGGGAGAGGCCCTCACCGTCGGCGGGAGTCGGCAGCAGGCGGACAGCTTGAGTGAGTATATCTGGTCGTAGGGGAGCATCGACAGTTCGACTCCGCCCACTCGACCAACCTTGACGTAGTTCTCGAATTCGTTCCCGTTACGGTACATCTACAAGGGAATGGAAGGGAGTGAGTGGGAGTCTCCCCCTGACCTCTCCCAGTCCGATATTCACAGGAACTGCCAGGTTGATCGACCCGATCACAAAGTCTTCGGGACACGTCCCTCAAATAGTACTATCGTTCTGCATACAGGGAAGTGACGTCACCAGCAGTGCCCGCGAGAAGGCAGTAGTCGCCAGAGGGCCACGAAGGTTCTGTGGGAAGAGGTCGGGGAGGAGGAGAGAGGGGTGGGTACCTGGGAGGGGCGCTTGGATGGTCGTCTTCTTCTCAGGTACCAATTCCTCCACTTCGATGCCGTCGATGATGTGGACGACAGAGGAGATGCGAGGAGTGGGGAGGGCGGGAGCGGCCATGGAGAAGGAGATGGAGACGAGGGAGGCCACGGCTACGGAGAAGGCCATCTGAGTGGACAACTGCCAAGACATCAGAGGAATGCAGAGTGGGAAGAGATGATAAAGGACACCGACTACTGCAGTCCGAGGGCCTCTTCCCCCTTCCCCACCTCTCCTCCCCTCCCCCCACGCTTCTTGTTTATTTTTGACGCCCCATTTCGTGTCCAAAGTAAGTAGTCCCCGTGTGGGATCCTTCAGAAGTACACCTGTTTAGATGTGTTTGAGGGGCGACATCCAAGCAAATATTCCCCCAAGGGCAAAACGACTACAAGTGGACACGGCCATACGACCCCGTTTATTTTGAGAAAACATTAAGTCTCATGTTAGCTTCCAATGTACTGAACGAAATAGAATATTTTATGACAGAAATGCCTCATCGGGCGTAGGAAGTGGAGGGACGCTGGGAAAGGGACGAGCTGAGGGAGGAGCGAGAGACACTCCGAGTCGAAGAACGGCCACTCTTCGTCGATGCCGAATGCCCTCCCTTCTGAAGACCAGCCTTTGCCGCCTTGGCAGCCAGCCGCTTCCTCCTCTGATCCTCAGTGTCGAGGGCGTCGCACATGAGGAGGCAGATGGCGACGAGAACTGCAGAGAGGGGGGGGGGGGGGGGGGGGGGGGGGGGGGGGGGGGGGGGGGGGGGGGGGGGGGGGGGGGGGGGG
>JACMIG010000377.1:0-11788 GCA_014805385.1 Levipalatum texanum
AAAAAAACAGAATCAAAAAATATTGCTTCAATCGCCCTGGGCGTTTTTTGTAATAAAAAACACCCCTTATTTTTTCTAGAATATTCTACGGGGTCTTAAGACAATCCGAGTAGTGTGTTATAGTTGTGGTCAGGGCAGGTACATACCATAAAGAAACCAGCCCCTGGATCGATCGTTTGGCAACGCTGTCCGCGGGGTCGCCCCTTTTTCAGAAAACTCGTCTTAATCTGTGCGAGGAAGAATTATACCTCATGGTGCATGCTGATCCATGTAGGGGGTATCATGGTCGTGCTCATCACTCTTCAGGTCATAACTTCATCCTGGAACGTCTTTGGGGGCAAATCAAGTAGCTGGAGGGGAATGCGAGGAACAGCGACGACACGCTGAGAGACCTTGGTTTTTTTCGATAATCAATGGTTAAGATATTGTGAAGAACCCACGGGGTGGCAATATTTTTTCGATCTTTCTGCGCTTAGCGCCCGTTTTATCCACGACTTGCTCACCGGCGAGATACGCTGGAGCAGGCTGGGACCACCCACGTTCCAACTACATAATGCAAAGAGCACATTACAGTTGTAATGTTGCTCAATACGAATGAGTTTCGGAAAATAATATTGTCACCTCGTGGGTTCTGCACAATCAATAGTTAAATACACGAGCGTGAAAATTAATATGGTTGTAGCAGACAACACATGCCGACTGCATAGCTTTTATCAAGGAAACAATAATTGTCAAATTTGACGTTCCGCCGAATCTTCTGCAATTAGTGTTCCGATGTTATCGATGTGCGAAAAATTCAAAACGAGGAAAAAAAAAGGAAAATGAACTACACTTGTTGGTTCTCCTGTTCGGTGATCGACAAGCTGTCCGAATGTGTTCGAACAAGGAAAAATACATCAAAGAATATTCTGTCGAAAAATACCTCTCGGCGATGGAGATGGCGATGGGGGTGGAGATCGTAAAAGAATTCTAAAGATAACGGTTAACTCGCCACGATCGACAATTCAAAGAGAACATCGAGAGAGACGAGAAAGAGAAGGAAAGAGGAGCGCCCAATCGGGTGGGAATGACGCTGCTGGAGTTTGTCCCGCGCGTCGCACTGCTCTGTCTTCTGCTATTCTACCAAGGTATCCCCCTCTACGTCGACAACTACAACCTCATTTAGTCGACGCCTGGGACAACGACGGATTGTACAGCGAGGCTGGGCCCACTTTCAAGTATTAATGCCGTAATTACTAATATTTTCCCCTGAAATTCAAGTCGCCCCTGGCGTCCGATGACGCTCGGCGAGGGCGGATGCGGCCCGATTTCGCGTGCACTGGGTGAGTCTTTTGTATCGCAGACGAATTCATCACCAGGTCGTTGCAACTCCTTCTCCGATGGAAGTCCACTCAGCAGCGCACGTCGTTATGACAATCTCTATGGCGAAGCTGGACCAGTCTACAAGTACCGAGACCTGTAAATTCAGGTTTTAGATACGACTGTTTTCCAGTCGTCCCTGGCGCCCTCCGACGAACTTTTACAACTGGGGGTAGGCGGTGGCTGCATCGCAGCCAAGGATTCAATTGTGTATTTTGATTTAAAAAAATAACCTGAATTCAATCGCAATCGATATAAAATACCATAAAAATTCACCTCGTCTGTTCACGGAGAGACCACCACATACACGCATCTTCCACCTGGTCAGTAGCAGCTGTTCAGAACTCAATCTAATCTCATCAGTCCGTGGTGGAGTGGTCGAGAGAGCATTTCTATTTCGGGCGCTGCGCTTGTTGTTCGAATCACGCTCATTCATGCATCGCTTTCGAGAAGTTTGAAGATCTTCGGAATGAAGGACCACAAAGTTTGTCATATTGTTGTTTTCTGAAGGACATGGAGATGGAGGATGCGGAGGAGGAGGAGGAGGAGGTAGATTCAGCAAAAAATATGATCAACTCTCTCCACATGAATGATTTATCATCAAAATACAACATTTCCGGTAATGGATGCTTTGAAACAATAAAATTGGTGAGAAAAGAGGTTGGAAAGCTAAATTCCATGCGCTGAATTTATACTTGAGGTATTTGGAGTGTCAAACAAAGTAAGAACGAAAACACAACTCATACTGCATGTCGAAACCGAGTTATCCGATGAGACGCTTCGTCAGCTTCCTGGCGGTGCGGTCGGAGAGAGCCCCATCGCGCATCAACTTCTTGATTTCTTCGTCCTTCAGTCCCGAGATGATGTTGTCCTGGAAATCAGCCATGATCAGATTGTCGATTATTGTCAGGCACCACAGGGTGTTCTAATTCACACGCCCGGACAATACCAATGACGGACTGCACATGCTTGATCTACTTCTTTTTCATGCTGGTGTCCATCAACTGGAAACGGGGCTTGAAGTTGTCTATCAAGAGATTCTCTGGGCGTGGGAATTAGACCGCTTTGGGTGCCCGACAACACCGGTAATACGAGAGGAAAAAGTGTAGATGCTTACAGCAAGAGTGGCGAGGCGATACTTATCGGCGAGGTCAAGGCGATCCTCCTGAAATAGTACGGTATTTTGCATCATTCGACTCCATGGCAAAAGGACAGGGACGATCTAAAATATTGAGTACCATGGCAAGCTTGCTCTCCTGCTTCAGGAAATTTTCAGCTTCATGGATGACGACGTTGAAATGATACTTATCAGCGAGCGCGAGAATGGACTTCACGTTCACATCTGACAATGAAAATTGGGAAATCACAAGACAACAGCACATTGTTGAGCACCAAAATACAGCGCATTTATACGGTGTTCTGGGAAAGCGCAGCTCTTGATCTTCCATGGATTATTACAAATCTGTCCCTCTCTTATTCCACTGCGCTAAAAGGCGGTAGATCTCAAGAGCTGCTGTACTTTGCCACGGAAAGCGCTGCCTTTCGTGCGCGACAATAAGTGGTATACTTCAAGGTGTGCGAATATTTTACTGACCAGTAATGGGAAGGTCGCTGGGATAGATGATATTGAGGAGATCGACGAAATCCTGTTTAGTAACACCGTCCAGTCGTACCTAAAATGAATATTGTTGTTATCCCTCGGAATAAAGGGGCTACCTCTCGCATGGACGTGCGAGTAAGTGCTGGCGCAGAATCATCCTCGGATTCATTTTCTAAAATAATACTTGTTAGCAGGGGAATAAACGTTCCGGAGAATACACCTTCCACCCTATTGTCGGGCACCGCTCTTGATCTACCATCGAGCGAAACCAGCCCTTGTAATAAAAGGATGGTAGATCAGTGGCGGTATTTCCCAAGCTCCCGTGGGAATGAGCCGCTATATGGTGCCCAACAATGCTAGAGGCGAGAATTCCTAGGTCCAATAAAGTACCAGCATCGCCGTTAGCAGTTGAATTCGAAGCCTTCGGTTCGAAGAAGAGGGAGCGGAAGAAATGCGAATGCATCGACAGGATCTGAAGATTAGATTTTTCTCTCCAAGTACAGTCTTATTGCCGGGAACCCAATGCTCTCTAATTCCCACGCCCCGATAATACTAAAAAAGGGGCCGTTTCAGGTCCGATGCCCTTAAAATTGGCCATGAAACGGGGGTTTGAAGATGTAGAACAATGGGTACAAGCTCTACGTCATTGGCGTTGCAATCGGGTGTGGCAGTGGCATAGCCGAACCTCGGAGGAGACGTAGAGTCTCTCGTTTCCAATGATGATCTCGCAGCTGCTGGTGGAGTGGTTCTTGGAGAAGTCGTGGAGGCGCGGCCCTTCCTCTGCCTCCTCGACCCTCGGGGCGGGAGCAGCGACGGCAGACATTCGAGAACTGCAATCACTACTTTTTCTTCGTAAATCGATTAACAGAGTGTAGATCTCGCCAATCGATAATTTGTAAAGATTCATTATCGCGCACCCGGCGCATCCTAATTCCTACGCCTGGGACATTTTCAATGCCCTATGGGTGCCCGGCAATGGGTATAAAGAATATAGTGAATAAAGAGATAAAGAATAAAGCGAATAAAGAAAATAAAGCGGAATGCAAAATGGCGGTTTCGTTCTTCGCTCCGCGGGTCGATACGAGAATGGGACACAATCTCCCCCACTCTTATCAACAGATGAATCAGCACCGGAGGAGAACAGTTATGAGATCGGTTCTCGAGGCGATGCGAATTCTCGAGTGGATTTTCACGGGTTGGCGGGATTTTGGCGGGAAAACACGCCTTCAAAATCATAGGAATGAAGGAATAAATGGAAGCAATGTAATACTTTGCAAATGATGACAAGGCGTAAATTTCTTGATCGAATGGTCCTTTATCGACGAGACGATTGGAAGGGAAATGTACAGTACTCTCGTTAGAGGATACGGTAGTCGATGGTGGCGGCGCCTCAGAGCTCGACGGCCGTGGAGACCTCGGAAGAGGAGGCGACGGGCGGCGGGGCGGGGGAGCGCCTTGGCTTGAAGACGAGGAAACGGCACGAGAGCTGAAGGGGAGAGAGATTGGCTGATAAATGAACCAGAATGAGTGAGTCTGATCGTGCTGTAACAAAAAGGACACGCAGGAGAGAGAGACGTGTGAGAGGGGAACGAGGTGTTCTGGCCTATTCAGTGGAAGTTAAGCCTTTTACACTTTATACTAAACTACGGTAAACATTTTAATCAGTGTAATCACGGGATTTCAAATAACACCATGAAAGGTTCGTGGAGCTACAACTGAAAGTATCTTTGAGTAGCTCAAAACCAAGGTATTGAGAGTTATGCCATGAATTTTTTTATCCAGTTGATTTGCAGGAATAAATTAATCATAATGAAAATGCGGGCACGACAATACAAGTCGACAAGAATTCAAATTGCGGAATTTCCCGTGCGATACACAATCAAGCGCTGTATCCAATGAAAAAAGAACAAGGAGAACCTCCGACGATTTTTTGCTTTTTGTATCTGCACATTTGCAATCCTTTTGTCACATAAGACGTCTATTTCATCGAATGGTCCTTTATCGACGATACGAGAAATGTACAGTACTCTCGTTAGAGGATACGGTAGTCGATCGTGGCGGGGCCTCAGAGCTCGACGGCCGTGGAGACCTCGGAAGAGGAGACGAGCGGCGGTGCATTGCGGGCGCGCCTCGGCTTGAAGACGAGGAAACGGCACGAGAGCTGAACGGAGATGAAGTGTTTGACCCAGCGGACCCGAGATGACCGCCTTGAACTCTTCATCTCACCTCCGGGCTAACTCGCAGGACGCACGAGTCGTTGTAGAGGTTGAGGTAGTTGGGGGCGGAGAAGATGGAGACGAGACGGCCACCCGCGAAGAACTTGTACCCGTTCTTGAACATCTGAAACGGGTAACTGTATTTAGTGGCGGACTTCTAAACGGTGTAACCTCGGAATTGATCTGGTGGGCTCGGACGATTAGTTCGATTCCGAACTTGGCGCAGAATGATTCAATCAGCGAATCATCGAAGGTGAATGAGATTCCGCGCGAGGAAAGAGCCCATCCACGGTACTGTGCGGGGTCTCGAACGTAATTTCTCCGGAGTACGGTAGCACCTTATTTTCGGGATCCGCCCAGACGAGGTCGCACATGAGGCCGTACGGCGGAATGATCGAAGGACGGGGCAGCTTAATATCCGTGGGATTACAGTATCCCTTGATTTGTCACCCGCTCAATGGTTGCGAGACTGTCGATGTGGGGAGAGATTCCCCCGTGCATGGCCAGAATCCGCTCCCCCACCAACGCGGCCACAGGCATCCAGTTGAAGCAGTTTACGAAGTGAGCCCACACCTGTAAGGATACGGTAGTTCCATTGGGTCAGACGAGTTCAATCGGGTCACACCTGCTCTCCGTGGGGAGCATACTTCAGGATGCATTCGTCATAGAATCCGTACGTCGTCGCCGTATTGTGGTCTTCGTGATTCCCCCTTTAATACCGTAATCCTCTGGCTTTTCGATGTGGTACCGAAGGAGGAAGACTTTGTTGGGGTAGCGGATCTTGAGACACAGTAGAAGGATCGTGCACTCCACTCCCTGGAGTCAGTTTGCGATCACCTGGATCCCGCGGTCGACATAATCTCCGAGGAATAGGTACCCGTTCGTGGCGGGGTCTCCGCATCTGAATCAGTTTGCGATTGCTTCTTCCTTGGATACAGTAACCCACCGCGTCAGAATGATGCGCAGCTCTCGAAATTGTCCGTGAATGTCGCCGACGATCGACAGCGAAAGTTGGTTCCTGCATTACTCCGTTTATTGACTTCCGTTGTTTAGTGACGATTATAAACGGAGTATGCCTAGGGACCGCAACGTGATTCGCAAAATTTCACCAAAATGACCGGAAATAGATTCCACGTTTAGCCCTGGGCTTGGCATTGATCATACTTTTTTCCGTTTCTCGATATCTCATTGCATTGCCGAGATATGAGTCGAAAACTAGCCCGCGTCGCGTGAGGGGAGAGGTGCCAAAAGGTGGGCCGCGACGCGGCCATTGGGTGCGTTGCGGCCCGCTCGCGGGCGGAAATTACTACCCTTCACTAAAACCCAAAAAACATCGCAATGACGCAATGGTTCGAGCTAAAATTTGGAGAGGAGATTTGTGTTTTAGAAACAGATTCTAGATCGATCAAACATGCACCGAAGCCTGTGGAAAAACCCCACCTCGATTTGTACCGAGAATTTCTGGTGTGCGATGGGGTTGTTCTCTTTCCTCGCGTTCAAAACCTTGAATATCGTGTTTGTTTGAATTTCGATCGATCTACGTTTTGTGTAGAATTTCAAGGGCTACAATTTGACCTTCTTGATCGACCTTTTTGGTGCAGTAGTTTCGATGTTTTTCGAGAAAAATCACTTTTTTGCGATTTCGTGTCCCCCTCAAAGTGGGCGGAGCTTGCGGCCCCTAAGTATGCCATACTTCTCAATCCGAAGCAGAGGCTTCTGCTGCTGGAAGGAAAGGGCGGCTCGGCGCGTGATGTAGCACACCTGAATCGAATACTGGTTTCAAAGCTACCGTAATCCTTCTCCAGGTCTTGACGCGAATTGAGGGATACCGTGTACCTGGTCGAGGCTGACATTGGCATCGATCAGCGGCGCGTACTGGTCCCTGAAGATCGAATCTACCGTAATCCTTCCTGGTCCCGCCACGATTCCCCTGACTACCGTACCCGGGTGGTCTCCTCTCCGGCTGGGCGGTCATGAGGTGTTCGATAATGTCATCGATGTAGTTCTCCTCTTGTTCGTGAGCCAACTGCTGAGGGAAAGAGCCGTGGGAGGAGGTCTTGGCCATGGAGACGAAGGAGGGACGAGAAGAGGACGGAGAATACGGCTGACGACGGAGGAAGGAGACGAGACTGGCGGGCAATTCCAGACATTCGCAAAAAAATCCAGACAACTGCTAATGATGCCTTTATTGATTTATTTCAGTGGAGATGTAAATTTGGCCAAAATCGAAGGCAATATTAGAATATCCCACTATTCAAAATCCGCTTTATTGTCGCAGATTTCGCTAAAGGCCACAAGTCCGGGACCGAGAGCTTGATTCATATTCAAATGTGTCTTTAGCTTGCCGCTCCCATCAAGTTGCCAGAACCAAAGTTACGGCAGGGGGGAAGGGGAGGGACTTCCAAGGCCATTTGACACAGGCGGGATTTCATTGAAGTCTCTTCCCCAACCTTGAAGGGTGCTGACAATGAAATCTGTGATAGCCATCAGCCTCGTGAGCTCATCCGAACTTTCACTGCAACCACGTGGTCTGAAGGACGCGAACTCCGCTGCGATCGATAGCAGTTCGGACTTGTGCTGTTTAGCGAGACGATTATACATCGATATTGCCGACCACCAAAAAGGTGCGAACTCCCACGCTGATAAATAAGGATAACGGACTGTGAACGCACTTGATATAGCGCTCCATACCCGGCCCATGCCCTATTGAGACAAACTGATCATGAAGCGGTGCTAGAAGCGGTAGACCAAGTGCGTTCCCAGTCCGTCGTCCGTAGTTTCGGGTGAGGGCATTCGTTTATTGACAACAAAGAAGGAAGGAACGGTTGAGCGCGGAGTCGAAAATGCAAGTACTATATTCATGATCGGCTTCGATCTCGTCGTCAACACTGAAACTAATCGCATCTGCCCCCCTCGGGGCTCTCGGGTCGAATCAGAGGGGGGGATTTTGTGCATTACCGCCATCGCGTTTTTGGAGCCTCCTTCCAAATTCTTTTCTTCTCTGCCACCCTGCTTCTCTCCTCATGGCACAGTCTCTCTCCACTGCCAGTATCAGACGGTGCCTCGCTGTTGCCGTGGTGAAATAGACTGGGAGGATCATCCCTCGGAAACGACCCCTGACCAGGCTCTGCCCTCCCTCTCCTCTCCACGTTAGAGACTGTAGATCCCGTGGAGACGGCAGAGAAGCAAACAGCGCTTCAATTCAGAGAGGTCTCTGTAAAAAGCAGTAGGGAGTTTCGGGAGTGGACAATGAGGGAGGAGATGACCCTGAACACACGTTGTTATGAGCTAACTCCCCCTACTCTGCAATGTATTGTTCGTGTCCCTCTGAAAGGGAGTCCCCTTAGGGGAAGGGGCAAAAACGTCGTTCCGCAAAGTCACGCCAATTCCGCCCTACGGCTACAGGGCTGGAGTTCCTTGTTTTGCTTCTAAATAAATTGATTTGTGAAAACACACGAGACTCGGGTGACGATCTTCACAAAAAAAGAAAAAATAATGTGCAAAAAAGGCCAAAAAAACGTTATAATCAGGAGGAAACCAGGGATAAACACTGTAGCGAAGTTGTCGGTGTTCGCATCGCCTTTCCGCGCCACTACCATTCTTTGGACCTCGACAAAATCCACCGTCTGCCTGAAGGTTTACTGAATGCCATCGCCTGCCCTCAAGGGAGTAAAGAGGAGAAGGAGGTGGAGGAGGAGGAGGAGGAGGAGTAGTCTTCGGTGCCAGGTACCAACTTAGGCTCTCCTGCGGTGCATAAGAAAGGGCCATACACTCCCGGGTGCTCATCCTCCCCTTGTCCAAAAGTGCACCCCCCCTCATGGTCAGAGAAGGGCTTTCGACAATTGCGCAACCCCCACACAGGTGGCAACCTTTTGAATAGCCCGGAGGGTAGATTTAGATATCTCTAGCTGTCTGCTGCCTCCTCTTCTCTCCTGTCTCTAGGGGGGAGAGGATAGGAGGGGAGGGGTAGAGGGTCCCTCCGGGTTGGAAGTGGCCGGTGGGGGGGGCAGGGGGAGGGGGGTCAACGGCCTCTGCGACTGTCACCAATTGTGCACAGGTAGCCAGCCGAGAGGGAGGGAGAGGGAGAGTTAGAGAGGGAGGAGGAGGAAGATCCTCCCCTCTTCTCGTTGCTACAATCGCCGACCGTCCGTGGTCCCTTCTCTGTCTGTCCACCCCGGAGGGTCCGACCCCCAACCTCTTCACCCCCTCCATCCTCTCCTCTTCACCCCCCTCCTCTTCTCCTCGGCACCCCCCGCCGTGGCCCTATGGCCACGCTGACGTCCGTCCCGCCCTTCGTGCCCATCTTCCCGGAGATCGAGTTCTCCAATATGCGAGGTATGTCCCGACTGACTCGCTCTGTCCCACCGAACTATCCTCAGTGGTTACGGTAGTTATGACCAATGGGCGTTCGGCCAACTGCCATTGAAGAGGGAGAAGCAGCATATGGGGTATACGGTGGCTCCACCTCCCTTCCATCTCCTAAACCCCACCCGCGCACTTTTTGTTTGCCCTTGGCGCGCTGCCATTGGACGGGATGGAAGTAGGGTGATTTTCATGTCCACCCCTTCGGGGGTTACGGTAGCTTTGAGTCCTGTGACGTTATCCACTGGTCAAATGCCATGGAACACTCTAGGGAGGGAAGGACACAAAAAAGAAGGCATTTGGAATTTTGGCGCGCTTAGCAATTCATTCGGGGTCTTTCTTCGAATGTGGCAGGTAGCCCCTTGCGCGCGCCTTTTTGAGATGTGTTCGCCTGTCTCTTTGTATGAGACTGTTTCCCTGGCAGGAGGAGGAGGAGGGACAGAGAGAGAGAGAGAGAGAGAGAGAGACGGATGAGATGAAGGGGCAAGATTGGAGATCTGTTTCGGACCTCCGTCCTTGAGGGCACGCCCGTCTCGCGGAGACCTTCTGGCAAGTTCAAATGTGGGTCAGGCAGGTGCCATCCAAAAAGAGGAGGGGGGGCTCCCTGTAAGAGTCATTGTCGGGCACCCAATACGGACTTCTGCCATTTAGCGAAGCACGAGATACCTCGCTAAACACCACAAGTCCCTCGATTATCCCTAAACAGCATAAGTCTTCCGATAATTCGCTAAACATCACAAGTCCCTCCTCGACCATTGATACGTCCTCTCTCCAAGGTGTCCGCGTAGTGCTACGGTAGAAGGGCAATCACGGCGGCGTTCTCTCTCCATCCAGGAGGGGCTCTCTTCAAATTAGATTGCACTTCCTTTGCCCTCCACCAAGGTTGCGATGATTCTTCCACTCCATGTGGTCTCTCCCTTGCACCCTTGAGCATTCCCCCGAGAACCGCGCCAATGCCCTTTAGGCTGCCCCTAGAGTTTATTTTGCATCCTCGGAGGAGGGCTCTTCCGAGGAAGGGGGAATATTCGGAGATAGATCCCGTAGTGGCGGGAGGTGAAAGTAACTGCCCCCTTCCTATGGCCCTGAGGGACCCCCTCTTACCTCCCCCCCCTCCCCCTCTAACCCTTCCTCCCTCGGGAAACCGAAGAAAACAATATTGATCCGGTTAGCCAAGAACGATGGGTGGTGGTGGGGTACCCAAGGGGTTACTCGAGTAAAGGACAAACCGAAGGGAGATAGCGAGGAGAGGAAGAGGAGAGAGGGGCTCACCGGTTGCAAAACGGCTCGACCCCTACTCTATGGGTTTGCTGTCAACCCCCTACTGCAAATATCCGCGAATCCCTTCGGCGGTGGCCTTGGGGGCGCGGAGGGGGACACTCCAGGACGGACACCATAAACAACCTTAGCGACACATACAGACCCTTGTGTATTTTTGGGCAAACACCTGGTTCCCCCTCCAATATTAAATAAATATAAATATATTTAATTGTTTAATTCCCCCCGGGTCCTTGAATCCTCCCGATAGTAGAGGAGGGGCAGTGATGGATGTTCCCTCCCTCTTCCCGCGCACCTCCACAGAGACTGCCATAATAATTGGAGAGTAGTGTTCGGGGGGAGAGATCGTCTCTCTATGATTCCACTCCCTCCCCAAGGGCACCTTCCTCTTTCGGGACACGCTCCAGGGACGAGGGACCAGTGCGACACTCAAAATTATCCACTGTAAACAACGCCAAGACCAGCTGGGCTACAGTATCCCGGAAACAAACAATCGCTAAGAGACCCTCCATTTCAGCTCAAATCGAGGCAATCCCGTGCAAGGTGTGCGGCGACAAGTCCTCCGGAGTTCACTACGGCGTAATTACGTGCGAAGGATGCAAGGTGGGTATATTTTAATTGATTTTCCGAAAAATCGATATCTTGTGGTCGCTCTCTGACTGAAAGAATCTTTATGGATGAATCACGGGAGGGATACATTTCTCAATCCTCGATCCTCCCTAATTCGGCGAGAAGATTTCTCTCCTCCCTCGGGATCTCGTCACCTGATGTTTTCCTCAGGATATCTATCCTTCGAGAAGCTCCATCAATCGATGACGTCATCCCCCTGAGATCAGACAACCCCCCCCCCCCCCCTTATTGTGAGGGGGGGGGGGGTTTTTTGGCGTGGGGGGGGGCCGGGGGTTTTTTGGGGGGGTTGGGGGACGGGGGGGGAAAATGGGGGAGGGGGGGAAGGGGTGGAGGTAGGGGGGTGGGG